>CAXDID010000049.1:0-74185 GCA_963988835.1 Hexamita inflata
AATGTCGAGAATTCGCACATTCAGCTTCTAAACACTTCCGTATCCTCAAAACTAGTCTCAATTCTCGAAAACTCCATTTTGCTCTTAAACACCTCCCTTATAAACACGAAAGAGCCTTTAATCGAATTCGCCATTGAAGAATCAATAATTTTAATTTCGAACTCAACCATTATTTCTGAACTGTTCATTCTGCACCTGAAAGATGCGTCCACTATTCGAGCGTTCGACTCCGTTTTCGTTCAAAACGTTTTCTCCCTTGAAATTCACTCAATTTCAGTTGAATTCGAGAACTGCACTTTGACTTTTGTGTTGTTTTCAGAGGAGCTGCACTGCATGCGTCTCAGGTTCCACAACTGCATTCTGAGTAATGTGAGCCAGATGGTTTAGTTTTTGGAGGAGTCAACCGTTATATTTAACGACAGCAGAGTGATAAATAGCAGCGACATGCAACTGTTCAAATAAATCGAGAACTCGGTCTTCTTCGCACGACAAACGCACTTTTTAAACGTTAACTCAAGTGCTAACCTAATTACTAATAACAGCTTCAACCTGAAATTAGAGCTGAAATAATGCATATTCGAAAATATTATTATGCAAAAGAAGGAAAACGGAGGACTGATCGGAAGCCTAATCGGATTCTTCATCATACAAAATATAGCCCTCATAAATGTTAATATTCAATGCGAGTCACAGTGCGGAACAATAGCAGGAGAACTATACGCATCCGGACGCGCATTTGACGTGGCAATATCTGGAAGTTTATCAGGAAACATAAGCGGAACATTATTCGGAATCAGAAGAACAAGCGTTACCGTTGAAGTAGAAAAAGTTTAATTATTCACTGAAGCCTGTACACAAGAAGAAGTTGAAAAATATCAATAAGAAATGATAATTGATAATACAACTGAAACATTCCAAATAATCACATAATTTGACGACCTGCCAGATGACTACATTGACATAGAATGTATTAAAATCAGACAATAAGAAGCTGACGAAGAAAGTGAAGAACAAGAAAAATAAGAACAAAAATACGATGATTATCAAAGCTTCTATAAATAGTTTGAATTCGCTAGATTTTATTAATATTGTAAGAAAAATCAATCATTTACAATAAATAATTAAAGATATACAAATATAATTGGAGAGGATGAGGTTGAAGGTGATGGATTGACAATCACGAATTGATAGAGTTTGTTATATAAGTTGTTATATCATATAAAAAGATAAAAATTGAATAAAACTCATTTCCATTTAGGTTAATAAACACTAGGTTAGTTAGAAGTTAAGGTTGTTGTTTGAGGTTTCGAACTAGTTGGTCTAAAACTTGAACTAAGTTAACCAGTTGATTACGGTTTGGAAGCTGAACTGGGTCTCATAGATCCAGACAGATTTTATTATGGTTAATTAAAAGTGTAAACTTACTGTGTTACTGGTCTCATCATTTGGCTTTATGTAGAAGTTTATTGTACTGGCGAGGCTACCACATCTGTTTTTCTTGGCGGTGTTGGAGGCCTTACTCTTGAAAACTATTTACCTAGCATTTGTGATGGAGGCGGATTTTGATTAGATGAGATGTTAACTTATTATATCAGCGGTCTTTATTGTGCCACTAAAGGTCTTTATTACGTGGGTCTCGAAGCTTGTTGATTAAGTTATTGAGTAACTTAAAATTTTTTAATTTGATTATCGTTTTAATCCTCAACTCTGGTTTCTACTGAATTAGAAACAGCTTGGACTTTAAAGTCATCAATTTATCCTAGCTTTTCTTCGAATTCTTTTACAGGAATAACAATGCTAGATTCGTCATATTAGCTTCCGAAACCGTTTTTAAGAATACTAACTGGTCGTGCAACAACGGCGTATCCAGACATATCAGGAGTTATTGATTGTAAATATCCGTCTGCTCTTCGAAGGTGGCATCCAGGTATATCTAGGTCAAAGCTTACAGTAGGTAGTAGTGCTGGATCCACGCGTACTGGCAAGCATCGTGTTTACAAAGCGCTGTTGTATGATGGGCTTTTAGGTCTGAATAATTGAGAGTACATTTATGGGTTTGCTGGGTTACCGTTTTGGTCGAATGTTGCGTATTGTGATGGAATTTGTGCTGTTTGCAGTCCGTCTCTGAATGTGATGCTTTTTACGTTGTTGTTTTTCTTTTGCATGATTCCGAATTTGAATAGTGATTCGATGGGCGAATTTTGATTAATAATGCCTTCGACTGGGTCTTGTCCCATGACGGCGTTGAGGAATGTGTTTCTGTGGAGGTATTCTTGGAAGTTTAGTTTGAGGCTTTTGATGTTTCCGAAGATGTCTTTGAATTCTCCGTATTTTGCTCTTCTTCTGTTTGCGAATTCGTGGAGCTGCTTTACGTAGTTCGTGTGCGGTCTCGCGTTTGAGCGCTTGGTGGCTATGAACTGCAGAGCGCGGTGTGGGGGCCAGTGGAACCTGTGAATGAGGTAGGCGGCCATGAGGACGATTGAGCGCGAGTCTCCGTTCTGTGAGTGAATGAGAACGCACGAGTCCTGCTCAACGGCTTCGTTCACGAACCGGACGACCTGGGTGATGCGTTCGTCCTTCGGGTCGAAGATGACCGAGGAACCGTTCTGGTCGAACTAAAAAGTGAGGTACTTTACGTTCATCTGCTAAAAGCGGTTTGGAATCTGATGACCCACCGTGTTTATCACCCTGCTAATCGAATTCGTGAAGATAAAGTCCTCATCCTCGGCCGCAAAATGACCGCCCACAAAAACACTGTCCAAAACGCGATTCGCCATAAATAGGGGTTAATCCATCGACATTAGACGGAATTTGAGTAGTGGAGTGGTGTAATTTAAATAATGCGTAAATACACACTATACGGCGGAATATTGTGCAAAAAGTAAACAAACAACTTTCACAGGTGAAGTTATACAAACAGAAATTCACTGAATACATCAAACACATTTGAAACCCGTACACACCTAATATATCGATAATCAAATATACTTCAAAAATATTATTAGCCTTATCATTTAAGACAGTAAGAATATAGTAATATAGCTAACAACGGTACCAAATTTGCTTGAAATGAACAAGAATAAATATATTGAGTAACTTTGGAGAATTTATACCGCTCAGGACACTCTGAAAATTGAGGAATTCTGATGAAAACACAAAAATTTTACACAAAAAAATAATTTAAACAAAGTAGTGGTATCGGACAGCTGTTATGACTATCAAATACGTATTATATATTATATGGTATGTATATTATATAGTTAAACTATTATATTATTGACACAAGCAACTGCTAAAAAATAGTGTTAGTACTGTAATTTACAGTGTTAAATTCACTTACAACCCCCTTTTGTTGTTCAGTTACAGACACCTTTATTAATAAAAATCGAAGGTGTCTGTATCTGAGCACTTCAGGTCTGTAAGTGAAGAGGGTGGGTGCCTCAATTTGAGGTAATGTAGTATATACTCAACTTATCTTCTTGAATCCTAATTTGCTCATTAAAATTGTTATTATATACCTTATCGTTATAATAATAATATATTTGTTGCCCATTTATATATTCGAAAAATATACTAATTTCACTTCAAACCACATATTTCGTATATTATTGTTATGTATTTTATCACTGCAAGCTTTCTAACAAAAGAGCATGCATTTGTCATTATAATATATTTCTAAATCTTTAAAGATTTGCAAGATTCTATGTATTTTTGAATGTTCAAGATATTCAATATGATTATAATAATAGTTGAATTCGGTGTTTTACCCACAGTTTAAATTTGTATTGCAAATAGCATCATATTGAAACTAAAAGTCTCTACATTAATATTATTCAATCTTCAACGATAACTGGTAATACTTTTGCGTAATATAGTTATACAGTTATAAAAGTGTATAATCACAAAATATCTTATCATTTAATACCCACCAAGACTAAATATCATCAATATATCTTGTATTCACTTCTAACGAATAACATAGTTCATTGATGACACCTGTTGACTTTTTGGAAGTGTAAACTACTACGAAAAACTTATTCCAAAATACAATTTCAGATATATAAGTTCTTTAATAAATATAATATAGAGACTGAATATTAGTATCTATATTTTATCACTTCTACCTAATTTGATAATTCATTGTTGTTTGCATACCCTCGGAGAATATACATTCAAGATGCAGACTTTGCTCAAATAATTAACAGATATCTTCAGAATTGTTTTCTGAATGTGTAGGCGATTAACTGTGTGGTTCTGTAATCTATGAAAGTTCAAGATATTCACAATGTTTCAGATAACAATTAATCTCATTAGTTTAGCTATAGTTCATATTTATGTTACGAATAGTATCTTGTTGAACTAACTATTCTTTGTAGCTATCTATTTCGTAGTTAATATCCATAAATATTGTTATTACTTGCTCATATACAGTAAATATTGTGACTAAAACGAAAAGTAAATAATACAGTGTCATTATGAAGTGGAATTATAAACTATAATAATATTATTTAATCACCTATGGCGTATAAATTCATTGACTATGAGTTTATCATGTATTTACACAATAACAAAAATATCTTATCATGTCATTTCCAAAGCTAAATGTAATCTACTTATCCTATATTCATTTTTAACGAATAATATAGTTTATTGATGATACTTATTGACTTCCCGGAAGTATAAACTACTACGAAAGACTTTGCTCAAACAATTGCATTACATCTTCAGAACTGGTTTCTGAATATGTACGCGATTCGCTATTTGGTTCTGTACTGTGTGAATGATCGATTCTATCTAATATTTTGTCTGTGCAGATTAACTTTTAGTTATAATTCATATTAACAGCTCGGCGATTATACAGTTGGATTAACTGTAATTTATAACTGTCTATTTCGTAGTCAATATCCATAAAGAGCGTTATTATTTACTTGTATATAATGAATAGTACAATTGATAGAACCAACAAGATTTATAACAAAACCATATTTGAAGTGTAATATTTTAATATAAATGCGTTAACATTTAACCGATACAAAAGTAACTGAAAACACGTAAAATGAAAACACTATAATTCATTTATAATTCTATAATTACACATTATTCTATTTTTGATTTTTTTCTTATTGTTGTGTCTTATAATTAGTTCATTGAAAATACGGTTACTACGGTTTTGAATTTGTTGAGCGAATCTCTTGCTTCCTGACCTTTTTACTCTCTAAGCTCTTTGCCTTTCAATAATCGAGCCACTTGCTTCGCCATGTTCTCTACGTCGCTAAGCAGGGAAAGTACTATTTTCAGGGTTTATTATAGGCAAGGAAAACTACGATTTTGGATTCATGTTGTGAAAATTATATATGTATAGAAATAGAAATTTAATTTGGGTATATTAATTGTTGATTATGAAATTTCGATTATTTGTGGGAATTACTGGAAACACAAATGATATATTACATAATTATTTCATGTTAAAAATGGGTGCATAGATTTGTCTAGCCATGCAAATATTCAATCTGTAAATTACTATAAGATTACACAACTAACGATAAATTGATGTTAAAGTATATTCTTATGAATTTAAACTATACATATGTATAATGATTGAGTATGGTATTTGGCGATTAAAATACAGTGTTAACTATGTCTGTTTCCCTCACTATTACATAAGACTATATACACGAAGGAATATAATATTACACTTCATATTTGGTCTTTCTATAAATATTATTAGTAGTATATGTAATGCTATTCATATTGCACAAGTAAATAATAACGCTCTTTAAGGATATTAACTACGAAATAGACAGTTATAAAGAATAGTTGATTTAAAAAAGTATTGTACACAAAATGAATGAAAATCTTAAGAATAAGATACGCTATTCTTATAAATTATTTCATAGTATCGAACATTCACATAGTACAGGACCAAATGACGAATCATGTATATATTCAGATGATAACTCCAATAATATATTGGTGTTGTTTGAGCAAAGTCTGAATCCACTATAGTTTAAACTTCCAGAAAGTCAATTGGTACCATTTGTGAACTATATTGTTCATTATAAATGAATACTAGTGAATACTAATTAGAAATACTACAATTTTGGATTTCACTTGTGATGTTTAATACACTTTAACCTGTATTTATTTTCAATGAACTAATTATAAGACACAACAATAAGAAAAAAATCAAAAATAGAATAATGTGTAATTATAGAATTATAAATGAATTATAGTGTTTTCATTTTACGTGTTTTCAGTTACTTTTGTATCGGTTAAATGTTAACGCATTTATATTAAAATATTACACTTCAAATATGGTTTTGTTATAAATCTTGTTGGTTCTATCAATTGTACTATTCATTATATACAAGTAAATAATAACGCTCTTTATGGATATTGACTACGAAATAGACAGTTATAAATTACAGTTAATCCAACTGTATAATCGCCGAGCTGTTAATATGAATTATAACTAAAAGTTAATCTGCACAGACAAAATATTAGATAGAATCGATCATTCACACAGTACAGAACCAAATAGCGAATCGCGTACATATTCAGAAACCAGTTCTGAAGATGTAATGCAATTGTTTGAGCAAAGTCTTTCGTAGTAGTTTATACTTCCGGGAAGTCAATAAGTATCATCAATAAACTATATTATTCGTTAAAAATGAATATAGGATAAGTAGATTACATTTAGCTTTGGAAATGACATGATAAGATATTTTTGTTATTGTGTAAATACATGATAAACTCATAGTCAATGAATTTATACGCCATAGGTGATTAAATAATATTATTATAGTTTATAATTCCACTTCATAATGACACTGTATTATTTACTTTTCGTTTTAGTCACAATATTTACTGTATATGAGCAAGTAATAACAATATTTATGGATATTAACTACGAAATAGATAGCTACAAAGAATAGTTAGTTCAACAAGATACTATTCGTAACATAAATATGAACTATAGCTAAACTAATGAGATTAATTGTTATCTGAAACATTGTGAATATCTTGAACTTTCATAGATTACAGAACCACACAGTTAATCGCCTACACATTCAGAAAACAATTCTGAAGATATCTGTTAATTATTTGAGCAAAGTCTGCATCTTGAATGTATATTCTCCGAGGGTATGCAAACAACAATGAATTATCAAATTAGGTAGAAGTGATAAAATATAGATACTAATATTCAGTCTCTATATTATATTTATTAAAGAACTTATATATCTGAAATTGTATTTTGGAATAAGTTTTTCGTAGTAGTTTACACTTCCAAAAAGTCAACAGGTGTCATCAATGAACTATGTTATTCGTTAGAAGTGAATACAAGATATATTGATGATATTTAGTCTTGGTGGGTATTAAATGATAAGATATTTTGTGATTATACACTTTTATAACTGTATAACTATATTACGCAAAAGTATTACCAGTTATCGTTGAAGATTGAATAATATTAATGTAGAGACTTTTAGTTTCAATATGATGCTATTTGCAATACAAATTTAAACTGTGGGTAAAACACCGAATTCAACTATTATTATAATCATATTGAATATCTTGAACATTCAAAAATACATAGAATCTTGCAAATCTTTAAAGATTTAGAAATATATTATAATGACAAATGCATGCTCTTTTGTTAGAAAGCTTGCAGTGATAAAATACATAACAATAATATACGAAATATGTGGTTTGAAGTGAAATTAGTATATTTTTCGAATATATAAATGGGCAACAAATATATTATTATTATAACGATAAGGTATATAATAACAATTTTAATGAGCAAATTAGGATTCAAGAAGATAAGTTGAGTATATACTACATTACCTCAAATTGAGGCACCCACCCTCTTCACTTACAGACCTGAAGTGCTCAGATACAGACACCTTCGATTTTTATTAATAAAGGTGTCTGTAACTGAACAACAAAAGGGGGTTGTAAGTGAATTTAACACTGTAAATTACAGTACTAACACTATTTTTTAGCAGTTGCTTGTGTCAATAATATAATAGTTTAACTATATAATATACATACCATATAATATATAATACGTATTTGATAGTCATAACAGCTGTCCGATACCACTACTTTGTTTAAATTATTTTTTGTGTAAAATTTTTGTGTTTTCATCAGAATTCCTCAATTTTCAGAGTGTCCTGAGCGGTCTAAATTCTCCAAAGTTACTCAATATATTTATTCTTGTTCATTTCAAGTGAATTTGGTACAATTACAAAATTATAAAATTATTAACAAATCTTTTTCTTCTCTCACTCATCGAGCATTGGAACGCCTATCATCATGTCCTCGTCTTGCTCAGTTGGTGCGGCTTGCTCCTCAACTTTTGCTTCAACAACTGGGACGAATATTTAAGGTTTCTCTTCAACGATTTAAGGTTGTTCAACGGTTGGAACGAACAGTTCGACCTTAGGTTCTTCGGCTTTTACCACTTCTTGAACAACTTTTTGCACTTCTTGTGGTCCGTTCGCAGAAACGTTTTTGCGTTTGTCCTTTTTAACTTTCGGAACTGAGATTTGCTCGGCCGCTATGAGTTAAACTGGGGGTTCTGAGATGTTCGTTTTTGACTCCTGTTTTGGTTTCTCGGCTTGTTTTGGTTCTTGTTTAACTGGTTTTTACTCAGTTTTGGGCTCTGGGAGGTGCTCGGAATCTGGAACTGGCTCGGTCTGGTTTATGTAGGCGTCAAGGGACTGCTGGAGGTAGCTGAGCTTGGACTTGAGGACGGTGTTCTCCTGCTCGAGGGCGGCGCATTTTTGTTATAATTTGCTGTAGTCGGCAGCGGTGAACAGAGTAACTTGGGGTTCGGGAGCGATAACCTCCTTTTATATCTGAGTGGAAGAGTTTGGAAGAGACTCCTTCATACCCTCCTTGAAATCTATCCGCATCGCACAACGCTGCTTGTAATTCTCAATATTCTGGTTCAGATAGTCAATTATTACCTCGTCGTACTTAATGCTTAGAACATGAGAAAGAACTTACTGGCACTTCTCAAACAAAGCACCGTCGAAACCAGCCACATTCTTCTGCAAAACTGGATAAATCTTCAATGGAATATTTACCAAATAAGTTGCAATCAACAAAGCGATGTGTACCTATTGCTCAAATTTCATGTCTGAATTACCTTCGTGCACCTCTGTGGTGTAGTATCTCTCGAGTCTGCCCTCAATCTAGGGGAATATAGCGTTGAATTTGTTGACTAACACACCAATGACTTATTCACAAAGTATTTCTGCTTTGTGCATTGGACCCAATGTGTATTACATTACTCTTTCACCTTCAATCGTAACAATGGCGCGACATAGAATATTCATTATTTACTCGAATCTAGCTTCTTCACATTGGCCTAAACGTTTAAATAACATGTACGCAACAGAATCAACGGTCATATTTTATGTGGAGGCAACATTTACTAGTTAATCAGAATTCAAACAGGCTCCCAAAAAGTGCATGGCTGTTTGCTTTTAATGTATTATTATTCTGCTTATAAGAACACCCGCATCTTAATATCTTTCTCCTTATAACAACTCATTTAATATAAATTAAGCTGCTTCCAATCCAATATCAAAGTGTGGAACTTAGAACTCACGATCTACATCACTTCTATGTACATGAGTACATAAATCGGTGTATGCATTGTATCTTGGATCTTAACTTTAATTCATAGATGCGCCTGGAATTTTTAACGCGAAGGTTTTCAAAAGAAGCTTGATGCCATCTTACCATGTTCCTTTTCTGGCAGCACGAAGAGGCTTTGAAAGTGATGCAAATAGAGCTAATCCTAATTAGGTGTTTTCACTAAATACATTATGAAGTAGTTAGAAAGATTCCTTTGAAATTTAAGTATTAGGATGAGAGCAGGCTATTTAAGCAAGTCGAATTGGAACTTCAATAGTTTAGTTAATGTTAAACAACGTTACAGTGATTGCTAATTTAGTTTGCGTTTCTGGCGAGCTTTTTGTCAATTATTTAAGTAATTCAAGAGCCAGAGCTGTAATTTATACAGTTATGGGAGGTGGAATTGCTTTTTCTTGTTTACTATGTGAGTAATTATATATTAAAATATTTTGCCACTTCTAATGCGGATGACAAATTCCAATAAATAATCTCAAGTTGGAGATTATTCATGAACTACTCATTAACACAAGAGGGCCAAAAATATGATTTCGATCGTATTAGACCATAATCGACTATTCAAAGTCGGTATTTAATATTCCAAAAAGGAAAAATAGAAATTACCACATGCAATAAAGGACGGCAATGACAAAAATAAACGCGGTAGAAGATGTTTAGGGAAGGTCAACTAATTCACTTAACAAACTTAGGCAGTTCTGAAGCGTTTGTATTCTCTTCATTTCTGGGTCCAACGGATGAATTCATAAAATATTGTACCAATCTGAACTAGTTATATCACTCGTTTAAGATGTCCCTGTGTAATTTCTACGTTTTAGTCAACAAAGCTAATTTATGAAAGATTTTATCTCGAAAATATATGGAAGTTAAGCCTGATTGGAGAAAAGAATAAGAGGATCCAACAATTGGTGTACGGACGCGACATGTAATTTATAACTAGTAGCGCAAGCACTGGACCTACAGAGGACCTCCATATTCATCTTCACCTGGGTCAATCTAAACGATTTTAGGTATTTCTTAATCACGAAAAACAATGGAGGACTTTTTCTTTCAATCTCAACCAGGAGCTCAAGATGAAGTATGGGTACTTCGCTTAATTAGAATTATAATTCAGGTAGTTACAGTCGCTTTCATTCTCAATATACAAATAATGAATGCATTTTTGTTTCTTGAAGAATGGAATCAAGTGGGTTAGTCGGGCCCAGCATTAAATAATATATTGATGCTACTCTAAAACAACAGTTATTTTATTTATGATCTTCCACTTCCATTTCATAATGAGAAATCAATTTTCTTGATTGTTAAATTATACAACGTTGGGTAAAGTTGAAACTTATTATTGAAGTATATACAGTGTTATATACTTTAATTATTGTAGCACAGCTATCCAAGGCTCAACCATGCCTTGATGTGATTGAAGCACTTTACAAATCAATAGTAAATAGAGTCATGGAGTGTATTGATGAGGATGGAGACCCAGCTCATTATTGAGCCGGATAGTGATATAAGTAAGATTCAAATAATAAACTTCATTCTTCTTCCTAATTCTAAAAAGCATTTCGAGGGCCCACCACTGTATTTGACTATTTGTTTATTCATTATTCAAGGAACAAACAATCATCGTAACGAAGTCAAATATTTTAGTTTCAGAATAAAACTTTTTGAGCCATGAAGCTTCCTTTTCATCAGCTTTATCACCAATTTCAACTAGTAAAATTTATAAAACAAGCAATAAAATTTATGGTATTAAGGAACTCATAGTCGTAAACTATGAAATGTATTGATAAGAAACAGCATGGAATAGATCATGTAATAGTTGTTACTGTCGGAATACTTAGTTTATAGCCTCAAGTTGATGACCATAAACTCCACTAGTTAATTCATACATTATCTTTAAAGCTTATGTAGACTTCATAGATGATAATTTATCGTGTTAGACTAGTTAAAATATTTGATACATAAAACCAGATTTCAACAAAGCTGAGACGAGTGGTATATCTGAAACAGTGTTATCTGTGTCTTTAAACGTATCAATAATTTCTATTTAAAGTAGTTTTTGTAATAACACGAATTAGTGATCCCCAGAAAATAACAGATGAGTCATAAAACTTGTTAAGGATTATGACGTTGAATAGAATTCTGATTAATTTTCTCTTGTTAATAATGATACAATGACATCATGACTCATTTTGTTATCTAATAACATTTCAATATATAAAAGCGCTTCATTTTTAGCATTCTAATCAAAATTTGTACGTGTTGCAACAAATAATCTAGCAGCTTCAAAGCATATGTTCAAAAATCCGGCTTAAGACAATACTAAAGCTAGACATTCTTCATCTTGTGATAACTCTCTTATAAATTTGAAACCTGAATTTGAAGCTTATGTGTTCATTAATCTAGCTATTGTTTAAATAGCTAATTCAAGCAAATGCTTAACTCTCTATGGAGATGTTTAGGCAATAGTTGACAATTCTATTAATGAAGAAGAAATAACATCAACAGCTGTTGACTACGTTAATCTTAATTAATGTGTTTCTACTAATTTTTATAGTTCTTACTCTTATTCTCCCTTGTCCCAAAGAACTGGGGCTTGTTTAGATTGTGATTCGGAAATTCCAATCAGTTCGTCTAAATCAATTGACATTAGAGGCATGGGGTGGAAAATGATAACATTCATTAAAATAACACGGTATTTAATAAAATGATGTTAAATGTTGTATTATTATTGTGTAGAGGTTCTAAAGCTTAGTATATTCATAACATTTGAAATATCAGGTCACTGCATTATCTTTTAGAAGTCCTTCAAAATACTAGCAATTTTATCAACTGGCAACTTGTTTTCTTCACCTGTAACCATGTAAATACCTTAATTTACTAGTGCTATTACATCTTCTGGTTTTTCATCTAAGGCGACTTTGAGTGCTGCTAAGGCGCAATCTTTGAGAACACTTCCAACTTCTTTAGCGAGAATTTAAAATTCACCTTTAAATTCTGGTTGTTGCATGGCGGCTTTGCACTTATTAATGTAACCACCAACTTCTCCGGCAACGGTTTAGAATGTCTTTTTCAGATCCAATGCTTCAGATTTGGGTTAAATTTCGAAGATATCGTTTTCGGGGTCGAATTATTCGGGATCTTCAACAACCTATCCGCGAACTTGGAATTCGAAATCTTCAATATAAATACTAAACGCTTTTGTGGCCGCAACTTTTAAAGATTTCATAATTGTATCTTGTTCGTCCAGTTCTACTTATTTAGTTTCACCTTTATATTAAAGTTGGATTGACATTATGAGTGGTGAAAAGAAAACTATACTCATACTCAAAATTTAACATTTTTACATTATTCTCTCCTATATCAAGTAAATTAACACTTCACTAATTTATGCGTTGCATCCTTTAATTCGGAGAAGTTGTGAAAGAAGTACAAATAGATGGGAAACACATTCTTAGCGAACTAAGAATTAAAACAGTACAACTGTTTGGCATTGACATTACTTAATACCAATTCACTAAAAACGGCGATATTGTTTATGAAAGTTTCAGCAACACCGAAGACGATTAGTTGTTTATTGTGACTCATAAATCTACTAGATATGTAGACAGAATTAACGAAGTGTAATCTAGAGCCAAACATATTGTAGAAGAAAAGAAAAGTGTTATACAGTCTGAAGAATTTAAACAATTAGTTAAACAAACAGGTAAAAAATCTGTAAATATGATTGCTAAAGCTTTAGCCGGTGCATTAAAATAATTAGAAAACACTGAATTAGAAAAGTATGAAAACATGACAGATTCTGGTGACAAACTAATGAAAATGTTCTTATTAGAAAGATACACTGTAAAACCAGAATAAATTTAAAAGAATGCCACTAAATTTGCGTCATGGGGTCAGTAAAAATTACAAAAATTCGAGTGATACATTTATATATTTATTTGTATAATATTGTGGATTGTGTTTGCAAAATTTCCACCTCTTATTAATGTCAGGTTTAAATTATAAAGCTACTGAATTTTCAGGAAACATCTAAACAGAAATGGACTTAAAACAGAATATCGATGGCTCTAAACTACTAAATCTATCAGGTATTGACTAAAAAATAGCGGAATGTGCTTTTACAAAATACATGTCAGCAGTGTCCGCTTCTTGTCCAAACATGGAATATTATGATCGTATATTTAGCAATTTGTCAAATATAAAATTACAAACATCGGATCTCCTCAGCGGCCCTGAGTTGAAACTTCTAACAACTTATTTGTAGAATTCTGGTCCACATAACCAAGTATTGGCCAAGGAAGCCGCATCTTGTTAAAATGACCCCGTCAAATCTAAAGCATTTTTGAATTAATTCTAATCTGATCTGAAGGATATAAAGTCATATCTTAAAAAATTGAATCCAGTTCAAATTGAACATATCCTAAGTATGAATGACAAAAATATTGATTAAGATGTCGTAGTTCATATAGAAACATCACTTGAGAAAGCTAAAATCATTTATCCTGGATAAACTGAAGGTGTTATGAGCTAAACAATTATTTCAACAATTAATAACGAAAAGACTCCAGTTTTAAGTTTCGAAACACTTGAGAGTCTTTTAAAATATGATTAAGTGTTAAAAAATGTTGGATAAGCCATTACTGAAGCTAAAGTATCTATCTTAAAAGAAATTAAAATTAATCATCCAAAATATTTTAGTTTATCTACATAATTTGGACCAAGAGATTACGATTATGCACTTACACTCATAATTCTTTAATTTGGAATGGCTTCATCAGCTTATCTTCAATTGCTTTCTGCTGATAAGAAAAATTTGTCCTTTGAAGAAAAAAATAACGCTATGAACTATATGAAAGAATATAAAGTTGTTTTAGATGATTCTATTAGATTACAAGCCGCGTAATAACTAAGTTTTGTTGATTTAATTTTTAAATCACTAGGAATAACGTGTTCAGATAGAATAGAAGATTCATACGAACTGGTGAGATTTGATCGATTATGTGATTTAGATGAAAGACCCTATGAAAATTATAAAATCGCTGAAAAAACTATATTGAAAAAAGTTGATTTAGATAAACGTACCTTATATCAAAATTAAAAGCATAGTAATTCATTAGAATAGTAAATATGCAAATAGCTCGGTTCATAATTATTTTAATATGATGGTGATACTAAAGGTTTAGGAGAGAAGAATCAATAACTTATGTATATACCTTATGAATTTATGGATATAGCCAATTATTTTATGAAAACAAATAATGTAACAACCGGCGTTTAAGACTTTGCAATTAAGGTAACAAAAGCTATTCAATACACTATATTTTCAACTTTAGTTTAATAAAATTTCTTTAAAGATAATCTTATTACTGAATCATTTAACTTAATTTTTGGAAAAGAGTAAGATATAACTTCTAGCATGTAAATGATATGTGATGTATTGCATAATTAAGCAAAAAATACAAATTTATTACAAAATATTTTACAGCCATAAGTATTTTAAATGCTTCTTTTTGATCCCCAACTAGCTGATTTTGTTATTTTACGTGTTATTTTGTAAATTTACTTTTTCTTTATGGAGTATAGCCCAGATACTAAGTTTTCTGAAGAATAGTAAAAGAAGAACATTCATATACGTCCTCACATATTGTTGTTTAATAACTTAGGTTGTATTATAACTGAGTTATATTACAGACTTGCTGGAACCTTTAAATATCCCTACCATATACCAATTAGATTCATTCCTGAACAATTGATTAAACCATAAAATATTGTTGATTTTAATGGTATTAAGCTTTATATTGATCAATCTCCTTCAATAATAGGGAAACAATATGCTATGAAATTAGATACAATGCTTAACTTTAACTTTCATAACTGTTCAACTACAAATCACCCAGAATTTTTCCGTTTACCTTCCTATTGTGAAAAAATGGATAATGTTTTGGGTGAATATTCAGATTTTGCTGTTTATAAAGTTTTAGATAGAACATAAATTGTTTTAATTTATCCAAATCACTAAATATTTACAGTTGTTAACACAAAATAAAATCCATTAACGAGATAATTTGCTCCAGAAAGAAAGGTTACAATTTCTCACTTCTTTAAAGATAGCAATATTTTTTATAACGAGGCTATGATCGAAGCTTGGATCAGTGGAATTGATTATGAAATTAAATAAAAAGGTTTGTGCTAAGCAAGAAAAATATTATTTAAATTGGATTTATTAAGTGAAATGCAAAAAGGAGTAGATAAAATATCATAGTTAACTTAAGAATACAACTTACTTGTTTTAAATAGTAAGAAAATGAATAGCTTAGAAAAATTGTAGTAAAAACACGACTTGCCAGCTAATTTATAACTCTAAGAGCTAATCGACAAAATTTATGCTATTATTATATCAAAAAGAGTTATAAATTCGATGAAAGCTTGTTATTTAGTTAATACCGATATACCATTTAATTTGGGTAAACTTGTTGAATAGAAATAATTGAAATTTATAACTGAATTTTTTTCATATTAGAAAAAATTAGAAGGATACAAAAAAATAGAATTAGTATATGATAAAATATTACCACTTTATTATTAAACAGCAGTTAATTTTATAAAAACATTATTTAAACACGATTTGCTTGAGTTGTATTATGACACTATACACTATTAAAAGTGCTTATCTGATACTTTTGAATAAGAATAAAATGGTCTTTGCGAACTAGTTCACAGTGCATTAGCTGTATAAGATTTAACAGATGAAAATTTAGGCCCTATAATGCATCAATTCTCATAAAAGATATTAAAACTTCAATAAACAAGCAGCTAAAAATCTATCAACTTCACAACAACTTCTATAGAACAGTATTCCGAAGTTTTTGCATCGATATTTAATTGTTTTGAAAATTCGTGGGCTGGTATAGATTTCAATTTACTGGTTACAAGTTTAATTGCATATATTTCTCGTTTAAATAATTCCTATGGATTTAATATTGCATAAGAAATGGAATAAATACATCAATAGGTTGAGACTTTATTTTCCGAGATAGATTTTAATTCATTCGATTGTCCATAAGTGAAATCAAAATTAAAGGATAAACATGAGGTTATTAGGCTTGTGCAATAATTTTTTAAAATGACAGGCATCAAAGATATTTCTATTCTAGAAAGAGCAACTTTAAAAACTTAAGAAAGTATTGTTCCATCCATTGTGTGCGATCAATACAAAAAGTTTAAAACAGCAGGCTCAAGGCTTGTAAAAACTATCAAATCTGGAGTTAACATTTTAAGTCTTGCAAGTACTGTTAATACAAATTTCTATATGAAGAAAAGAACTTTTTATTTCCAGGTGCCTTCTGGATAAATGGACTTACATTCATTTAAGAATGCCAGTTAAAATAAAATCTTAACATAGTAATTGACCCAGATAAAATAAACATATGTTGATTAAATTTTCAAATATGATTTTATAAAATTATTTGTTAATATTAATAGTGCTTATGACGGGTCTGCAAAAATGAAATAATTTGCAAACTGGGGGTTACTTATAGTTGCAAAAGTATTGGAGCCGTTTGTGTAAAAAACTGCATTTATGAAATAACTTGGATTATTAGTATAATTATCCACAACAACGTTGCAAGAAATAACATAAAATGAATTCAAAGAACTAACTTCGTTAATTAATCCATAACAAATTAATAACTTCATAAGATAGTATTTAGTATTTCATTAAGATTTCATATCCAATGCCTTTTCAAATAACAATGAGTCTGCAATTAAGCAGTACTTTTATGATTAGAAGAAAGTCTAAACAAGCATTACCAGAAACTAAAAACTGTTCGGTGAATTATTCTCAGCGACTTCAACTCACGAAAGTCCATTACAGCTTGACACCGAAGTGCTTGCCCTAAATCAACTGAGTACTCTTCTAAAAGATGCAGTTAACGCTAAAATGGGAGACATAGCTAATTTTGACATTTACGACTTCGATTTGAAATACAATTTTGACGAATTAAATTTGTTCTAACAAAAGCTGAATGTACCATTACAAGCGTACACACCAGTTGAGAAGAAAGTGCAAGTACCAGAAATTCAGCAACCGGTGTAATAAGTCCAGCCAATCTAATAAGTTGAGTAAAAACAAGTTATCGGTGCTGAATAAGTGATAGAGGAAGAAGCCAAACTAATCTTAGAGCAGTAACAGCAAAAAGAGTAGTAGAAGAAGGATAAAAAGGACAAGAAGAAAAAGCAGAAGGAAAAGGAGAAGAAGAAAAATGCCAAACCCAAAACGCAGAAACAGTAGGAAGATTTGCAAGACGATGAGGACGAGGAATAACAAGAAGTTGAGCAGGAAACTATAAACCAGGCGATTCCGCAACAAACTTAGCAAACCCAGGGCTTCAGAAACAATCTGCACGTTGAGGAGCAAATCAGCCAGCCACGCGCTCAAGAACTTAAACCTGAGTCCGTTTCCAACATTACTCCACTCCAAGCTGTGCAGGAGCCGGTTATTGAAGCCGTTAGTGAGCAGTAAGACGCACCACCAGGCCTCGAATCAGAACCAGAGGGCGAGTACAAGTACGCTACCCAGCTTTTATAAAAGAAAATCACGTTCACGACCAAACTGATGAACCTGAACCCGTCCAAGCTCGAGGGCATGTCCAAAATCATCGCCCAGTTTACCAATACTCTTTAACACTTAGTTTCTCAGGCTTAAGGTAAGGATGAGCAATTCAAAGCGAAATTCAGGAGCATTTTCCCAATGAACCCGCACGAATTCCTCGCTGCCCTGTTCACGAAACCGAGTTCAACGTGCATTTTATTCTTTGAGAACATCACCACCTAACTGGGTTAAAACTGCCTTAAAATATTCCAGAACTTTTAGGAGCTCTATTTACTCGTTTTGGGTTAAATAATATTTAAACTGGATCTGAGCGCCCTGAAAATGGTCAACATCAAATTTGAGACTCAAATATTTAATTAAAAACTTTAGGCCGTAAAGAAAACTCTTAACAGCACCGAGAAACAAACACTCGAAATTTTGCTCAAATAGCTTGATTTACAGAACTTATACGTTCCATTCATGGCAGGATTAGCAGCCGACTTCTCAATATGCCCAGTTTACCACTCATCCGGATGCAACTACCAAGGCACATGCTATCATAGCTACAGCGCCTGGTACATTATGGAATAAATTTACGAGCAATTTGCACCATAGGCACAATTGCCCAACTCGCAGTTCAGAGCTGCTTTCGAAAACACTCTGTAATGCTTTCCATTGCAATGCCCAACTTGTGGATTGGTAGGATTCACAAAATTACAAAAGAGATAAATTATTGCACATGGAGCTGCAGATCAAGCAGTAGAAGAAAAACTTAAATAATTGATCCAAGAAGCTGACGAAAATGAGCCTTCCAGGTTTATTGTCTTGGAAATAGGCGGAGAAGGTTATCTCAGCGGTGTACAAAGCTGCTGCTGGACAAACCAATACATTGACGAGTTCATATGAGACTTGTTTATTCACTTTATTACAGCTATTAAATATATTTGGAGCTAGCTCTTTCATAAATAATATATAAATACATATAAGTACGCCAATTATCCATCGATTAGATTCAGATATTTTGAGATTTTAATAATTTTATGATTTTAATATTATATAGCACAATATTATGATCTAACATAATAAATTCCTATACACAGTTAGAGTTAATTGTATTTAATATTAAATCATCCTCACGTATTCAACAATTTTTACATGCAATATATATATATATATATAATATAATATATAATCTTACACTTCATTATGACACTATTTATATTACTATTCGTTTTAGTCACAATATTCACTGTATATAAGCAAGTAATAACAATATTTATGGATATTAACTACGAAATAGATAGCTACAAATAATAGTTAGTTCATCAAGATACTATTCGTAACATAAATATGAACTATAGCTAAACTAATGAGATTAATTGTTATCTGAAACATTGTGAATATCTCGAATTGTCATAGATTACAGAACCACACAGTTAATCGCCTACATATTCAGAAAACAATTCTGATGACATCTGTCAATTATTTGAGCAAAGTCTGCATCTTGAATGTATATTCTCCGAGGGTATGCAAACAACAATGAATTATCAAATTATGTAGAAGTGATAAAATATAGATGTTAAATGATGTTAACATACTTTCAATCTCAATATTATATTGATTGTTTAAAAGTTTTATATGTTGAAAACGTGAATTTGTGTTAATTATTGTTAATATCAAATAATATTACCACTTCTCAAATCACAATGAATATATATCACTACTCGTATCGTACTCCTTAGGAAGCTGTTTAATAAACTTAGGTAATCACCAGCAAACACGCATTATAATAGCTATAAGAAGATTATCGTCGTAATTATCAATAATTAAAGTCTATTGAATCAGTATATGGTTTATAGTAATTAAACAATAATGAAAAACAATTTTTACTTGATATGGACCAATGCATACAATATAGTTGTCAACATGAAATAGATTAATTGAGTAGGATTGATCTGTCGTGAAATGGAAAACAACCGAAAACTCATTGATCTTTATCGAAACTATAAAACTATCGATTTCACTTCTCCTGATTATAGAACTCAATTGAGAATGTATGTTCAGGAAAACAATATCTCTAATTTTCATTAACTCGAATAGAAATTGAAGACTTTATATATCGACTTGGTCAACAAACAATATTCTAGAGTATCCGTTCTACAACATTTGAAGAACGTTTTACAAAGTCTTGACAAAATAGCTTAAACTGTAAACAATATAAAGCGATAACATGAAATAAGAACAATCTGGTAATCAATATAAATGATCAGTTAACAACAAAGTAGTTAACACAATGAAACTAATCTTCTTGAATTGTGGGATTAATGAAGATGAAATTTGAAATCATTAATTAATTTTATTTTAAATGTCTTTAATGACAATATATATATTGATATATGAATGCTCCAAATTCCAAGAAATAGTTTATCTAACAATAGAGAGCTAAGGAAGATATAAACGCGTCTAAACTCTAGGAAATAGCTAATCCATCCCCGGCAATATACATATATATGTACTCCGAAATTTGGATTTTGCCAAAAAATAAACTAAAACGGAACCTAGGAGCCTAATCAAGTTAATGAACCAATGCATCAAAGGCAACCATCATCAAGCAGTGCCAGAAAGAAACTGAGAAGCGAGAACCAGTTTCTAAAAATCAAGTTAGCGAATCAGGTGAAACTGGTCCGCTGACGACTCAGTGAGGGCTACCCTATTGGGTCTTTACTGAGTGGGCATAAATGACGGGTTGAGCCCGTTTTGAAAGTGGAAACACTGGTGTGGCGAGAGCCCATGTTTTGCTTTTTTTGAAAATCTCAATGAAGTCTGTTTGTGCCGTCTCGAGGAAGTGAAATGAATATATAAAATATATATATATATATATATATATATATATATATATATATATATATATATATATATATATATATATATTGATATATGAATGTATATAAATACAGATGTTACTAAAATGAAGATATGATAAGTCCGTTTACGTACTGCAAAAATATAATCACAATACAAAAAATTATTATATTAATATTAAAACAAAAACATCACATCACAACGTTTTCACAAATTGAACTGGAAACTGCATCGGCTGTTAGTAATTTATTTACGGCGGAATTTGAATGTATTCTCTTTGAACTGGTTCAACAAAGTCTAAATTATTTGGAATATCAGAATTTTTCTTTAGAACGTAAGCGAAGCAAACAGTAATGATGAACCCGAAGAACCCAACAACTGAAACAATCACTCCAAGCGCTAAATTTTGGTATATGTATTAATTGTCATAGTAATGTGATAGATCACCGTTCCAGGTTTAGTACACCGGAAAAGAAATCTTGATTGGAATGCAGCTGAGCGTTATCCCAACAGAAGTCAATGTAATGAAGAACAAACAGAACCAAGTGAGTACACAACAATAATTATTCTTTGACATAATGATTGAGAGGTGGACGCTAACTTTGCTTATAAAAGTAAATGGAGCTCGGAGTAAATGTAGATTAAAAATATGCTTTTAATTAGAACTGAACATTTACAGATTATTTTTGATACAAGATAAATTTAAGCAATATACAATCAATTATATCAATATATTATAATTTAATCAAAATTTTTGAACACAATACACTATAATCACAATATACAAATTTTTAAATATAACCGATTGATAATATTGCGAGAAATTACATTATTAGTGTCATCGCGTTATCTCATTTATTCGCGTCTTAAAAGAGCCATTTGGTAATTTATATAATGATCAGTTAACATGATGAAACAAAACTTCTTAAATTATTGGAGTAACCAATTAATGAAGATGAAATTTGAATCTAAAATGTCTTTTAAAATCATAGTAAAAAACTAATTAAACACATACGTAATATTATTATTAATATTACGTATATATGTTTAGATTGCATACCATAAGATAAAGTAAAATAGTTACTTGATATTAAAAAATGTTAAATCATACATAGAACTATACATTAATGTTTTACATTAATGAGGAAGCAGAATCACTTAGATTGGAAAAAAGATGAAAACCATTTTATTTAACTGGAAATTCACTAACCACAAGAATTATTAAAGTATATATTATTTTTACTTGGCTATAGTAAAATAACTAGTATATATTTATTTATTGCGTTTAGATGTATTGTTGGATTGTTGCTGTTGAGTGAGTCATGTTATATATTTGAAAATATTTGAAAATATTTGAAATATTATTTTAAAAAAATTAATAAATATTTATAACAAAGATATATGAATGATGTTCACTCTCTTTGAGTCCATTCAAAAAATTTATTTGAAACAAATTGGATTTCATTTTATCTTAACGTTTTAAGAGCTTCTGGATCATTATTGTTATATAAATGCATATCTTAGCAGTGACCCGAATCTCTGCTATTAATATAACCAATGTTTTCTGTTTTCACATTAAGTGTTTATTTAGTAATACCTAAAATATGCCAAATATCCTACCAGAAGTTACTGAAAAATGTATTTTCTCCATATACCAATGTATTTCCGAAATAATTATTCGTCCTTTCTGTTGGATCTCCTAATTGCAGATCGAAAATATATTAGCAAATATCTAAGTGCCACTGCATGGTTACATGTTGTGATCTAATATTATTATATTTAGGAGCGGGTTAATAGTATGCGAATTCTGTGCAAGTTTAATACCACCATTATCTGTTCATATCTAGAGTCATTTCATCTTTCTTCAATACATCTCTATCATAATATTTATATTCGTAGTTTTGTTTTAAGTAGCTTACGAAGGCTTCAGTTACATCAGAACTTTTGCTCCATGCTTGTTATAGGTTATTTTAGCACATTTCTTTCCAGCTTCCGTATTAAATTGCCATTAGGCTGGTGTCAGCCAGGAAATAGTAGAAATCTGGTAAGTTTTTGCGGGTGGCTTAAAATAAATCGAGGTATTTGTCATCTCCTGATTCTGTGACTTTTTCTATTTCGCGCATGCTGGAATCGATTCACTCAGGTGGGTTTTAGTCGATACACTACTCTACCCGGATTATAACCGGGATTTGAACCTGGGACCGCTGGCTCGCAGGTATGAGATGCTACCACTGTGCTATGCAGCGATAGTAGAATTTATTTGATTAGTTGTGAACAGTAATATAATTTATATAAAAATGATGACCAAGGTTACTTCACTTTATATTTACAATATATATGTACTTTATAAGTACTATATAGTTATATTTAACATTTAATCTCCTTCATTTTATAAGTAATTAGTAGTTATTTAGGTAATACTACTATTTATCATTAATTAATTGTAAAATGAACTTGAAGATAGAATACACTCAACAAAATTGAATTATAACCTGTGAACTCACTCGTAATTCTCCCAATATGATCTTCAATATTGGCACTTACTGATAGATTCATATTTATTTGTTTATTTCAATTTAATAAACTAGATTGAGCTCATTATAGGTAGGTTCTAGCACTTTTGCTGTATTTCTAACCATGTTACCCCTTTCTACCTGACTCATTAGTGATTCATCATTTGATTTCTAAGT
Source organism: Hexamita inflata (assembly GCA_963988835.1). Classification (NCBI taxonomy): domain Eukaryota; phylum Fornicata; order Diplomonadida; family Hexamitidae; genus Hexamita; species Hexamita inflata. The sequence continues at coordinate 23,809 of CAXDID010000049.1, forward strand.
TGAGGAGTGGAATAATTAACTATATTTTAATAGTAAACACAACAATATCATATAATATTGAAAAATAAAGTGCATCACATGAATTATAATGATGTGAAGAATCACATATACTTAATTATTAGTGTATTGATACAGTTTTATTATCGCCTATAATCAACCGCAAGTGATCTCTTCCGCATGCTGTGAACGTAAGCTTGTGCGCAGGGTGTTCCGGCTGCTGCGTACGTATGCGTGTCAAATTCTGGGTTTTAAGAGGTTGTTTGGACTGCTGATGCAAGTACTAGAGCGAAAGCTGAAGGAGATACATTTCGGGAGTGGGCGTCTGGGACAAAAATGGATGTATGGGACAGAAGAGTTTAGCGATGATAATGCATGAATAGCGCATTTGAAGAAATTCTTAGAAAATAGAAATAATTGATTGATTTGTAACAATTTGGATACAAAAATTAACATTAATTTAGAATTATACGCTATTTAATCATTCCAAACCAGATTTTACTGAACAATGTTATGAAATTAAATTGAAATACTTTGTTAGCTATTAAACTAATTACATTTTAGCATTTTAAGCTATTTAGAGAGCTTTCATAGGCTGCTTATCTATTACTCTATTTTTACATTTAATGAAGCCTTATAAATATGGCATATTCCCTTCTACTTGTTTTAGATTAGGCACATTTTTAATAGATAAGAAAAGATCTGAATGCATAACTCCAATTACTTCTAGGTTTTCATAGCTTACATTTGGTACATTTATTATTGTACTCTCCAAGCTCTCTAAATATGTACATTATAATGGTAAGCTGATATATTAACATTTTGTTATTTTTAATTTTGACACAGTAATATTTTTAAATTGATCGATATTTTAGACACCGTGTAAATCTAGAAAGAGTATTTTTAACTTCTCATCGATTTATCCAGCAATTTAACACCAAGTTAAACGTAAATATTCTATTTATTGTTTGAATCCAGTAAAATTAATCGTCATTTATTATAAAGATAGTTCCTTAATTTTTGATATTGAATTGAACAACGCTAAGTCTATTGTATAATCATCATGCCCGGTCAGTTCTAATGATAAAGAATTTATACTATTAAACTTGAAACTTGACATAAAGTTAACTGGGTAGAAAGATTTGAAACCGAATTGTTATGAACTGAAATAAGTGCTACTCAAAAGACCAATGAATTAAGAATTACCGCCAAACACAACTGCTTCCCAATGACCTTTGAGTAAATCAAGATTAATTGTTGAGTTATTTATTGTTAAACGCTGCAGTTTGTTTTATTGAACACTTGATAAATCTGCAAATATACCAGTGTCGAGTTTTATTTTTGATTATCCCATATTTGAATAATCACAAAACTACAATTCGTTGGATAGTAATGTGTAAGAGAATTTTTAACATTGATTTACAATAGTAATAAGTTGACCAGCTTTGAAAATATTTGAAATTTCAGTTTTGTCATTATTATGAGAGATTTATATTAAATTTTCTGATTTATATGCATTTTATATAATTTCTACAGTATTTAATTCGGCATTGATTATATTCATAATATATTTGATTGCTTCTGCGTCTAGTGTATTCTAATAATCTTTTATTTTGCATTTAATAAGCTATATTTTGCATTTATTTTCTTTGGGTAAGAAATTTTTAAGTGTGCATTAGTTTAGAACAATTTCTTTCCAATTTTTAAGATCTTTTAGATCTATAGCTTAGTTTTACAGTTCTATCAGTTCTCCATGTATGTTTTTCAGTTACTTTAGGTTGATTTAACATTTTGATGAGTTTTTGATGATGAATGTTCCGATTTGAGCATTTTCTATCATTTTCTCATCGATTTCAGTAACATTTTCCAAGCTCAATGTGTCACAGACAAGATCCTTGGAGCTCTTCCCTTTCAGCTCACAGTTAATTATTTTTAGTGTGTTAAATCTCCCTTTTATCTTTGAAAAGTCAATTATCATGAATTTTAACGTCAAATTCAGTTAACAATTATTATTTTACTAAGCGAATTTTTACCCGATCGCGTTCATCGTAACGTTTATTTCAGATTAAACGCTTTGAAAAACGTTCAGGTCAAAATTGTCGCACGAAATGACATTAAGAGTTTTACAATTTAATTTCTGAGAGCATTTATTTGAAAATTGACAGTTGACGAAGAAAACGGAGCTGAAATCGCCCTCTAACTGTTTTAAATCAACTTTTTAATCAAAGAGCTTCAGAGAAGTTAAATTATATGGATATTTGTGGATATTAGACGGTTTTCTGTACTCAATGGCGATGGAATTCGAAATGAACTTGATTAGAGTTGAATCAATTAAATGCAAACAAGATACTCTGTATTAAATTGTGCGATCCTGAACAATGCAGTCCTTGATGGTTAATTAAGTAAATTACAAGTCAGAAATGCACAAAACGCAATTCTAAGCACAAATAGTGTCAAACACTTTGTCAATAAAAAATAATTACTTATTCCCATTCACTTATACACGGTGAATATTTTAATTAAACTAAGTTAGATTATTTTCACATATAATACCCTATTTATCATCAGATATACATATTGATTGATCATTTAGCTAATAGTACATATATAAATAGTATTTGGTGTGGATTAACATATATTAAAATATATTTATGATTGTATATTATTATAACGTATAATAATATCTTTTTAGGTTAAAAAAGATGCAAAAAGACGCAAAAACGCACCATAATTATAATTATTATTGTTACTTACAATTATTACGTACATTACATGTATAAAATATTCTTTATTTATTGCGTTTAGATGTATTGTTGGATTGTTGCTGTTGAGTGAGTCATGTTATTATTCTTTGGTGGTATAAAATGCCTCCAAGGTTATATTTTCTCAGACCTTTCCTTTAAACTGAGATTAATAAGTGATCTACTTAATAAGAGATATAAACCTGTTATTTAATTGTAAATCAAAACCTTTTTCAGATTCATACAAATTTTTAATTTATTTTAATGCGTTCCTAAATGATAATAAATAATTGAGTATAATCAATAAAATTTAAGTTTATAACATACATTCATTTTAGTTTTGCAACTCTGTAACTACTATGTATGTAGTAATATGATACTGGTATAAATCTATGTGAAATTTCATAATAAAATGAATCACTTAATCTTATCATCAGATTTTATAATAAATAGTAAAGTAAGTGATATTTATACTAGTATAAAATCAAAAGATCAATTGGATGATGGTATATTGGATGCTGGTCATTAAAAATTATTTATCAACAATATTACTTCTTTCTCCATTTTATATAAACACATCAAAGGTTACATATTATATTGTTAATTATATAGATAAATGCTACAAAGACAATAAGATTATAAGAATTGTTGACAAGGTTAAATACGTCCTTTTACCTGAAAATCAATTCCTTAATTCGACATTCCTGCGAGATAACGGATTTATTCTTAAATAAATTCTGCTGCTTCGCAGTATCACGCGCTAAAAAAGAATCTAGTGCATAAAGAAACAATCATTTTTTGAAGAGCAAACTTTATAGGAACTAATAAATTATTGTAATTCTGTTTAGTCGTTCTTAGTAATAATATTAGTTTTCAATATCATCATTTATCATTATCAATTACAAATGTTGTCTTCTATCATAATCTTAAAACAAATACAATACAAAAATTAGTAATGTTTGAATAATATTTTACTGAATAACAATTAATATAGTTATTGTCAAAAATTAACATCATTAAATAACATGAATGTTAATGATAAAATTTACTTAACATAGAAAGCTAATAACATAAATCTGTTCATTTATACAAATGTAACACAACAATCGCAAATTGACGTATCGGTTAACAATATTGAAGTAAACTCCTTTGCCCTATTTGGTTTCAGTATAACAAGTTAATTAATAAAAGATTCAAATATTAATATATCATTATAATTTTAAGTATTGAATGGAGCTTTGATTTGTACTATTTGCGATATTGATATCTAAAAATGTAATTTAGTATTCATCGCTTCTGGATAGCAAGTATCGGGTTTGATTCTTGAGCCAAAAGAAAGCGTCAGTGTTCAATAATCATTTATATAATATAGAATTAGTAGTAATAATTCTTCTGGATTTGTAAATGTTATAAAATAGTTATCTATTATATTTGTTGTTAATTAGTGCAAGTTGACGGGAAGTAACCTAATTCAAAGTAAGAATAATGGATACATAGCATCAATTATACATGTGATCATACAATTAAATATATAAGAATTTATAATTTGTGTTGATCAAACTTAGCGTTTCGGTTTTGAAAGTGTTAAAATTAATATAGTTGGTAGTGAATCTGTTTAATGTGATATATGTGCTAATTAAGTTGTAATATATGGATTGTGTGGCGAAGTATTAAAATACAGCGAAAACGTAAATGGAATGTACCAATGTGTATATCCGTTTGAATATATAAATAATCAGTGTAGTTGTGTTAGTGGATACTTGCTCAACATATCTAAGTGTATAAATATAGTAGAAGCACTAAATAATATGAGTAGTTTACTCAATAGTAGCACTAACACTTAAATACAGTTACTTGAGAAATAGTTTGAAAATATTGAAATTCAACTTACTGTTTCAGACTTGAATATGTTAAGCAATATAACAGAACTGGAAAGCAGAATATTATCCAATTATTCTAAATCTGATTATAACTTAATGATGAACACAACAACTTTAGATGACAGAATTTACAGAAATATTTCATCAATTAGAGATAAACTTTTGGTAACGTAATTAACTGCTGATTCAAATTTGCTTTTCAACACCACCGTATTGGATTGGAGAATCTTCAATAACGTTTCTGAGCTTAAGCAAAATTTAACTCTTCATTTGAACAATGTTAGCGATTTATTATTAAAATAGACCTAATTAATTGAACAACAATAATAAACTATAAATAACCTGACCTAAAATATAAACTGTACGAGTAATTATGGTTACTCAATGATAAACGGTTCCTGCATTCAAGTTACCTGTGCAATTTCAGGTCAGTAAAGTATAAACGGTATTTGTCAGTGCACAAATATCAACTCAATTATTTAAGCTGGTTCTTGTGTTTGTCCAGTAAACTCAAATGTTATAGGAACTTCCTGTATTTGCTCTATAAGCGGATAAACGATGCAAAACGGATAATGCGCTTGTTCAACATAAGGATCGTTTGTTGATAACAATATCTGTACATGTGGTGTAAACAGTTTGAATATTTCAAATGTTTGTAGCTGTCCAATTGGAGCTTATTTAATAAATGGTATTTGCACATGTTCAAATATTAATTCGTACGTTTCTGGAAACTAATGCGTTTGTCCTACTTATTCTTTATTAGTAGGAAATACTTGCACATGTCCAATCAACTCACAAATAGTTAATAATTAATGTGTTTGTAATTTAATCATAGGCTAAATAATGAAAAATAATATGTGCGAGTGTTAAACTTTAGGTGCTTTTGTAAGTAATGGAGCTTGTATTTGTGGATAATATTCATTAAACATTTCGAATACATGTTAATGCCCGGTTAATTCTTCTTTGGTAAATAAGATTTGCACTTGTGACAAAATAATAGGTTACAGTTATGGGAGGTGGAATTGCTTTTTCTTGTTTACTATGTGAGTAATTATATATTAAAATATTTTGCCACTTCTAATGCGGATGACAAATTCCAATAAATAATCTCAAGTTGGAGATTATTCATGAACTACTCATTAACACAAGAGGGCCAAAAATATGATTTCGATCGTATTAGACCATAATCGACTATTCAAAGTCGGTATTTAATATTCCAAAAAGGAAAAATAGAAATTACCACATGCAATAAAAGGACGGTAATGACAAAAATAAACGCGGTAGAAGATGTTTAGGGAAGGTCAACTAATTCACTTAACAAACTTAGGCAGTTCTGAAGCGTTTGTATTCTCTTCATTTCTGGGTCCAACGGATGAATTCATAAAATATTGTACCAATCTGAACCAGTTATATCACTTGTTTAAGATGTCCCTGTGTAATTTCTACGTTTTAGTCAACAAAACTAATTTATGAAAGATTTTATCTCGAAAATATATGGTAGTTAAGCCTGATTGGAGAAAAGAATAAGAGGATCCAATGATTGGTATACGGACGCAATATGTAATTTATAACTAGTAGCGCAAGCACTGGACCTGCAGAGGACCTCGGTGTTCATCTTCAACTGGGTCAATCTGAACGATTTTAGGTATTTCTTAATCACGAAAAACAATGGAGGACTTTTTCTTCAATCTCAACCGGGAGCTCAAGATGAAGTATTGGTACTTCGCTTAATTAGAATTATAATTCAGGTAGTTACAGTCGCTTTCATTCTCAATATTCAAATAATGAATGCATTTTTGTTTCTTGAAGAATGGAATCAAGTGGGTTAGTCGGGCCCAGCATTAAATAATATATTGATGCTACTCTAAAACAACAGTTATTTTACTTATGATCTTCCACTTCCATTTCATAATGAGAAATCAATTCTCTTGATTGTTAAATTATACAACGTTAGGTAAAGTTGAAACTTATTATTGAAGTATATACAGAGTTATATACGTTAATTATTGTAGCACAGCTATCCAAGGCTCAACCAGGCCTTGATGTGATTGAAGCACTTTACAAATCAATAGTAAATAGAGTTAATGAGTGTATTGATGAGGAGGGAGAACACACTCATTATTGAGCCGGGCAGTGATATAAGTAAGATTCAAATAATAAACTTCATTCTTCTTCCTAATTCAAAAAAGCATTTCGAGGGCCCACCACTGTAGTAAATGGTAAGTGGAATGTGTTAATGCCCATCTGGCTAATCAGTAGTTAATGATTCTTGTAAACAAACCAGTTATGTAATAAATATTACCAACTTCGAATGCAGTTAAGAAATATACACGCAAACCTTCGATATTCAAAGTATAACTAATCAACTAAACTCTCCAAATAATTTTAGCTCTGGTTATGTATTTAGTGCATCTACCATTATACAAAATGCATTCGTTGATATTTCAGATAATATTTATACATCAACAGTTTATCCACTATTTTAATCTCAAAGTACTTTCCACAATTTGAAAATTCAATTTGGAACATAGTCTTTGAATGATGGTTCATTCGTAATATCAACATGCACTTCCATCTCAATAAATCAGATGAATATTATATCCAGATCTGGGAGCTAACTTATACTTAATGCTGGCGTGTTAAACATTTTATCTTCTTCGTTATAATCAGCTAATATTAATAATTTACTTGTAAATTTATCATTTGCTCCTTCGCATGGAAATATAACACTGATACGCGATATTAATGGTATTTTTAATATTTCTGGATATACATGTTTAGGATCTTATGTGAGTTCAGGAACAGTTGCTATGATTGGGCTTAATAGCAATTTTGCAACAGTTAACGTGAATCTAGTCAATTTCCGACCTACTGCATTCTATACTGGAAATGGTTCATCTTATCTGTTTGGAAATGCGACAACTGCGAACACAATTAATATTAATAATTTTTCTGTCATTATTGGAAATATTACTTCTTTTTCACTTCTTGCTTCAATATCAACAACTTCTAATATAACTTATTATCTATTTGGAGGAGTTATAGCTTAAATTAACAGCAATTCAGTTATTAACGTTAATAATATAATTTTCGATTCATATCAGAAGTTTAGTACAAACTATGTCAGCAGTTCCGGGTTTTTGGTTGGATAAAATAAAAATTCTAACTATAGCAGCATTATAATAAAGAATATTTGCCTCTAGTAAAACATGATAAGCACAACTTTAGAATTCTATGCATTTGGCCTTATTGGATAAAATATAGGAAATAGTTCAATTTAAAACGTCTCAATTACTATCTCTGTTTAGGGTATTTACTTCTATGATTTTGGAATCATTGGATATCAATATGACAATTCTAAATATGCGGAAGTTATAAATTTAAGAACTTCAGTTTAGTTTAACATTACTCATTGTGGTGGTCGTCATATTGGTTCACTCTTTGGGTTTGAAAACGCGCAGAACTGCTCAGTTACTAATTCAAGTGTGGTTGGAAGCTTTATAAGCTCTAATTCAACAGATTGTGTTGGTGGGTTCTTCGGTACTTAGTAGTAAAACGCCACAATTATAAATTCTTCAATATATCAGATTAATATTTCAGGTATATCAATAGGTGGTTTCGTTGGTAATTGTGTTTAACCATTATATTTAATAAAATCAAAGATTTAGTTTGTGCGCTTTACAGGTTCCTATATTGGAATTGTTGCTGGTTACGGAAGTGTCTATTTTACAAGTTCTTCTTCCACTTAAAATTATGTAAACAGTATTTTACAAAGTGATTGCACAGTATTATCAAACTAGTAGACCGGCTGTTGAATGAAATTAATATTATATGTTTAAGCGGACCAAACTACATTATATATTAATAGGCTTTATTAAAGAAAATAATCGAGTTTATAATTATTTTAATATCCAAAATAAAGTAGCACTGGATTTGAACAAGCCAAGTTTATTGATGCTTATTATAATTACTCAAATTCCCTATCTAGTTATAAAGTAGTAAATAAATCTTAACTTATTTAAATTAAAATGTTGAATAAGGAGGGTCCTTCGATCATAATTGCTGCAAATGCTAATATTATAAAAAGGAGCCAATTCGTACGATCCAAAGTTATCAGGGCCTTTGAAATTGAACTACACTATGATATAGAAAACAAAGCCAACCAAGAGAGGAATCTAAAAGTAAAATATATTTTTAATTGGATTATTGTCTCAGAGGAATTTTATTGTATTATAAAATTAAGTTGCAATATGAGTTAATGTAATAACATTGAAACAATACTAGGTTTGGCTAGAACATATAATATATTTCACACTAGTTTTTTGTATATTTTGTTAATTTAAGTTTAAATTTTATTGGAGTATTAGATTTAGTAATGATGTTGTTGATATATCACGATGTAGAGAATAAGATTATGTAATATTAACGTTAATATTAATGTTAATATTATTTTAATAGAGCAATTTTTTATAAGTGTTTAAGATCAGATGGTAATCCATAGAAACATTTGTGGATCCATTCACTGATGATAAATTGTCTACGCTGTTAATAAATAGTTTAGAAAGTTTAGATTTAAAATATATCTGGTTAGTTTATAATGAAGAGTAAATTATTTTTGTGATGTGGTAATAATATAATGGTACATATTGAGTAAGTGAAATAAATTATAGTACGGTCATTATATATGCATTATGTATTTATACTATTGGCTTCACTACTTCGATATAATTTTGCAGTCTAATGAATTATACTGTATACTGTACGTTAGGCGCACCTCCGCAGCCAAGGCAACCAATGACTCAGGTACAAGCATCCAGTGGCGTAATGCGGCTGCTTTGTGCAAGTCGATCTACATGGGAATCCACCTGTGTCGTACCATCAGCGTTTCTAAGGAAGCATTGGAGTGCTAACAGCTTTCCAATCCTGAAGACTCGTTGATGGCATGCCCTTAGCCATACAGATCCTTGATGATGCCAGCTCAGCACTTTGAATCGGGGGATTTTACCTTCCGCAACCGATTAGCCGAGTCGCATCTCAGAAAGTTGGATGCAGCGAGGAACGAGAAGCGCAACCCTGTGAACTCATTGATGACACTAAACAAAGCCGGTATTCCAGCAATGCCACTTCAGCTCTAACGTCGACCGCCGAGCTTAATCGTTCATAAGCGTGATTTATAAGATGTAGATCCATTTTATATGGGATTTTATATAATTTTATGTGATCACATCATCAAAACATCTCCTCTGAGAGCTTCACCTTGTTTGACTGTATGTTCTGGTTGATTAAAAGCAGATATTTTTGATTTAGTCTTTTTCTTCATAATCATACATATGGCTGCAGTAATTATAACACCAAGAGCGAAGAAGATTACAGATACGATAATCATAGGAATAACGTTACTTTTTTGCTTTGGCTCATCTTCGTCATCATAAGATTATGGACTAATTGTGCCTAATATAACCTGAGGTGTTTCTTTTCTGGTTGGAACCTCCTGAGTTTCGTTGAAGCTCCAGAACTTCTTGTCCAGGTTGAACTTGTTCGTTCTGCCGGTTTGGGTTCTGTTGATCGGGAGGTAGGAGACCGGGATCGGGGTCTCGTGGAGGGTCCAGCAGTAGGTGGCCTCGACCTTGATGACCGTGGAGCCGTTGACCACGTCCGCGTAGACTGGCGGGATGTAGAGCTGGAAGATGGTCACGAGCCCGTTGATGCTCCAGATGGCATCGCTCACCCAGCTCATACCGCAGATGCCGCCGGCCGACAGGTTCTTGCCGCCCTGCTTCGAGATGGAGTTCTGGCAGTTCTTGATGGTCAAGTTGGCCGGTTCGTCCACCACGAAGCCGCCGACGATGTTGTTTTCATCCATCAGGTTCAGGTCGATGTCGATCGTGGAGAACTCGACCCAGCCCACCTGCATGTAGGATGTCGCGCCGCCGAAGTAGACGACGGCAGCCGAGGTGATGTTCACGTACACCTTGCAGTGGTAGATGACGAGGTTGGTGTTGTCGGTCAACGCGGACCCGACCACGCCGCCTGCGTGGGACAGCTGGTTCCCGTTCAGAGTGAGGTTCACGGAGAGGACCGAGTGGTTCACCACCAGGAAGTCCTCCAGGTCGCCCACGAGGCCTCCGATGCGGATGACCGCCTTGGCCGTGTTAGTGGCCACGACGTTGCTGTTGGTGACCGAGACGTTGATCACTTTGGTGTCGTGGCCCTGTCCGACGAGGACGCCCATGTTCAGCTCGGTGACCTCGTCCTTGGAGTTGGAGTACTTGACGGTGACGTTGTCGAAGGCGAGGTTGTGGACGTGGAGCAGAGACGAGAACGAGAAGATGCCGACGGAGATCTCGCAGCTGTTCTTCGCCTTCTCCACAGTGCACGGAATAGAGTCGGTCAGGTCGATGAGGAGGTTCTTGATGGTGTGGCCTTTCCCGTCTATGATGCCGGCGTATTGCAGCGGCTTGAAGTTGGTTACGTTGGTAAAATCTAAATCGTTGTCAATTTCTAACATACTATCACTATTTAGTGACAATTTCATGAATTCTTTTGGTTCCTTAATTTCTGTGGCTTAAAGAGTTAGCAAAATACAAAACATTATGAAATAGGAGTGGTGATTGGATATTTAGATAATATTTATATCAAATTAAGAAATTAAACAACAAAGTAAAAAATTGTGTTAACAATTGATTTATATTGATTTAAACATTTACTTAAACCTAAATTATGAAGCTCTACGTTCTAATACTTCAAAAACTCCTATTAAAATTCTGACATTTCTGATTGTGTTCATTAGCTTTATTAGCTCTTGGAAAAGAAGACTTTCATTTCGATTCACTATCATAACAAATGACTAATCAGCTCTTTGAAATGCTTATACTAATGGCGAAATGCTAAGTTCATTTTAATGTTATTACATTTTAATGTAATAAAATTCGACTTCAAACACATAGTTAAATAGCAAAGTAAAAGCTATTGATAATTTCAAATATATAAATTCACCATATGGAAACTATAGAATTGCCTCGTATTACAGCACTTTAAAAGGTACTTCCATCAGAATCAGTACAATTAGTTACGGTGACGTTCATAAAAGTATCGTAATCGCTTATTGTTCCTGTAACTATTAGATCATTGGTAAGTTGAATTTTGCATTCTCTATTTTTGTATGTTTATAGCTGTGGATTTCGTAAGTAGTCATGGTTTGAAGGCATTGAAGTGGTTATTGTTACATTAACAGTATATTTTGTAAATAACTTATTTCATGTGTTATCATTCCACAACAAATGCCTCCACCAAGACGTTATTCTCATCCTGAGATTTCTGATCACATAACTAAAATAAATTAAGCGCTCGACGAAAACATTCCAGTCTATTTCATTACTTTTGGCGGTCTCGAGCTCGAGCATTTCCATATTCCGGAGCTTCTTGCTGTTTCAAACTTGCAGTAGCACAAAATAAATTTATTTGAGCCGTATTCTGCTCCCATTTGCTATTTTACATGCACCTCATTAAATTAGACTACTCTCACAACCCTGTGCAATGCGCTCTCTTAGTGCTAGTATTTCGGCCAAATCGCATCCATTTCCCACTCAATTGAAGAGCAACCACACAAATTCACCGGCCAACTAATAAATAATTTTTACAGTGCCCACAACCTCTCCACCTTCTCAATGCAGGCCAACATCATCGGCGACGTCTTCCAGCACCATACCAAGCTCGACCACCTCTCCCGAATTCAATCCCTTTCACTCTTTTCCCCTCCAAAAGCGAACTTAAACAACCCAGAAACGCATCTTCAATTGATGTACGACCTCTCTTCTGAACCCACCCGTTTCATTTTCGGGTTCAATTTGAACTCAACTTAAACACCAATCAGGAAGAAATTGCAATAATTAGACCTTCCAAAAAGGTGCTATCTGGGCACCACTTCAATGGACAACGAATTGGCGACCATAATGCTGAATCTGGCTCAAATCAAGCCAGGGGACTTCGTAATGGACCCGTTCTGCGGAACATGCAGCATACTCATGAGCGCGAGCCAGATGGGATGCTACTGCGTGGGCAGCGACCTGGACATAAAAGTGCTCAGAGGAAAAGAAACCACATACGTTGACGGATTCACACAATACGGAATGAACTACGCAGACTTAAGCTGGAGCGATATACACAAACCATGGACCAAAGACGGAACCATCGACGCGGTGGTCTGCGACCCACCATACAACATCAGAGCGGGCGCCAAAATAACCGAAAAAGACTCAAAAGAAAACAACTTCGGAGTCGGGTGCAAATAACAAGGCGCAAAAGGACTATATCTGCAACTCATCAAAATGGCATCCAAAGCACTCAAAATAGGTGGAAGACTCGTATTCTGGCTTCCAGTTCCATACACGGAATTTGATGAAACAGATATCATGTGGTGCGACGGAATGCGCGTTGAATGCTATCCAATGTAAGTCCTCAGCTCAAAATACGGACGAAGACTTGTTTGCTACGTTAAAGAAGCTGAAGGTGAAAACTGCGGATATCACAAGGAACACGTCGTTTTTGATAACATACGCGAAGTTGTTGGAATGCAGTGATATTAATAGAACTATATATAAAGAAAAAACTCAATCAACCATTAATGAATTGGCAACATCAGCTATTTAATTGTATCGCTCACAAATTATTTAGTTTGTGTTAACAATTTACTGATACTTCTTTTTAATATCTAACCAATCTTCTGATATTTAAGATTCTAAGTTTTTATCCATCTTAGAAGTGGATTTCATCATTAAATGGAAATTAATAATTAAAGGAATCAAATCCACTCCCATCCGTTATTAGAGATGTAATAGCTCATTGAATCCGGGTTTAAACAGTTACGTCAGTTATTAATTGACATTCCAGCGAAAAATAGATTTTTATGGTTGGAATCAGCATTAATAGAGCGATTCTCTTATCATTTTATGGAAACAATGCGTGAAATGCAAGTCATGAAATTAGAAACTGTAGCTTTCGGTAAAATACCTAATGATGAATGTAATATAATAATAGTTGCTAGAAACACTGAAATAGCTGCAATATCAGCTAATGTTAGAAAACTACAGGCATAAAATTCTCAAGCTTAATTTCATCTGTATATGCTCCCTCGTCTTTTTGAAAATAACGATTAATTGTTAAGAGATTTGAAGACGATGGACTTCATAACTGCTTATGAACCTATTCCTATTCATTTCTTTTCTACATATGATTCAGACGTATTTGAATTATTTTAAAAGACGCAAATATTTTAAGGATCTTTATAAACCGTAAGCATATATGCCGATTTATTAATTCATATTTAATAATCAATTGGTGGAGCACGAGTAATAACTGGAAAAGGACAATTAGGTACATAAGTTGTAAAGTAATATGAAAGATTGCTTGAAGAGCGTGATATTAAATAAACATAATCATACTATGAATAAGTTGTTGTAATTGATAGAATGGTTGATATGGTTAGCTTTTTATTAACTGGTTAAAATTATGCTGAATAACTTGCCACTCATTTGGGATTCAAAAATAATAAACTGGATACAGATTTCATATATAGTTCATTTGATGAAGTATTTGAAGCTTTAATGCATACCAGCATGTTACATCTTCCAGACCAAGTTGATCAGTTCTTGAAATCTGCTAAAGAAAAGGAATAAGACATGAAGAAATTGTAAGAATCAAAATCTAAAAATGTTCAAGCCATGAAGGCAGCAGCTGAAAAAATGTAGCAAGCAATTAAAATTAAAGAATCTGTTGCAAAACACGCAGCAAGAGCTAAATAATTGCTTCAAGCACGTTCATTCTAAGTTGCTGAACATTACTTTTTGCAAAAAGATATACTTAGAGACAAAGCCAAATTTGATTAGTTAAACGATTTATTACTGAATCATGTAATTAGTTAAGCAGAAGCATTTTAACTTGTATTGCTTTATGCGTTATTCGTGAATTTCAAAGCCAAAGAAATCCCAATCATTAAGAAGACGTTAGTTAATCTTTATGGTGCATCTGCTGAACTCGCGCTTGCTATGTTCACAGATCTTAACTATTTCACTCCTTCAAAACAATTTACTGACATGATTAAGTTTTTCCAAGTGCTCGAACTTGAAGATAAACCAGATAAAACTAAAATACAAAACTGCTATCAACTTATAAACTGTCTCTCTGTAAAAGTTGTTGAAAATGCTTTAGGACTCTTAGAAAAGAAAACTAAGGATTAGATTCAAACTTATGAATTCAAAACTGAACTGAAACCTGATATGAATCGTGTTTTAGTTGTATATGTAGGACCTATGACTCATGCTGAAGCTGCTGGTTTAGAATTACTTAGAAAGAACTTTGACGAACTTTAAGTTATTTGCAGCCAAGTAGTTGACGGCTAGGGTTTAGTTAAAGCTGCTCTTGCTGGAGAAATTTGAGTGATCCACAATTACAAGACTTTCCTATATTAACATAGAATACATCATAATATTATCTTTATGTTAATTCTTCACACCATAAATGAACTATAATCCATTTGAACTGACTATTTCCAGCTTTATCCCATAGGACAAGGATATATTGTAAGTAGAGCAGCTAATTGATTAAAATTTGGATGAAATATAGCAGATAGTTAAGGAGTTTCAGCTTTCGTTCAGCTCTTCAACAAATTAAATCTCTTAATGTATTTTGCGCAAGGTGCAACCAATAGAGTAAGTCAATGATAAACATTAAATCCAGGTCGAGCAGACTTGTTCTGAGTCTTCTGAGTCGGATCATTATTTTTAGAACATGGTGTTGATGCGTAAGTCAGTTGATTATTCTATTTTTGATGCTGGTGTGAATATCTTGGATTTGTCCAAGTTTCAGTCCTTTCTGAGCGAGTTCGCGCGTGCCGAGTACATGTTCTAACTTGAGATCATATCCCATTTTGAGAAGGTTCCGTTGAAGTAGAACACGTTGAATTCCATTTTCATCAAGCATGTGTTGCTCTTCACTTTGCACTAGGATCAAACTCACTTTGAGATTTTATTGGACATTATAAAGCTGTAGTTGAACTCCGAAAGCATCATATTTCCGCTTATAATGCACTTCGAGTACAAAATGAACGCTAAAATACTCACCGCGCTCTTTCTGGTGAATTAGTTGCCCGAATTCGTTTTTAAGGGGGAGTTCTTATCCGAGGAGCAGTTTTTTACCGTTTACAAAAATGTTAAACCGGAAAATGAAACCATTATTTAACTGTGCGTTAAAACACTTATAAATAACGGACAAACGAGTTTCATAAGCAAAATGAACGAACCAGTTTACTCAACTGATTAGTATTCAAATAGTATAGTTATGTGCTACGTTTTGTTACACAGTAATATTGAGCACAAAATACAAGCACTGAATAAATTAAATGGAATTAAAATTGAAGATTGCACGTGCGGGCAGAAATATTACCTGAAATGCTCACACGGGAACGTTGTATAAGCTGCACCAGACGTTTACTAATGTATAAAATAAATATTCGATGAAGGATTAACGGAAGAAGCAAATATCGTGCAAACGCAAGTTATGTCGTTGCCGGATTAAAAATAATACGCTTCGTACATAATCGCACTCAAATACTGCAAATAACTCAATATAACCGAAGAAATAATACAAGAAGCACTAAAAAGATTCAAACAAAGCAACGTAGCACAAAAGAAAACTATAGTTGAATTTCTCATCAGCTAAAATCACGCGGATGTAATTTACTACATTGAAGACTCAAGCGTGCAAGTGGTTGATCTATTAGTATCAAAAATAGTTAATATAGACTCAAACGCCTTCACTTCAGACCACAGATTCTACTTCATGATATACTGCAGCTAAAACGCGTTTCTTAAATAAGGGAAACACTTCGAATAATGTGGAAAATTATTTGTTAAATTGTGCAAAACGACTACTGTTTTGCAAAATAGCTAGGAATACGGTCTCGCTAGCTATGTTTTAAACTAATTCCTGTTATTGGAAGGAGAAATTGATAATTTGGATGTGGTTGAGCTGAAAGACGAGGAATTAGCCGAGTACGTGTAGAATCCAAATTATTAATCTCCAAAAATAGCGTAGATGGTGTTCGCTTCCTTGGTGCTATCTCTTGATAAGTCTTACGTAGATAAGCTGGAAAACAAGCAAGTATTTATTAAAAACCTGTTAATTTTGATTTAGTTTGAGTTACTGTCAAACCCAAAATCAACTATAACCCTGTAGCATGTGAATGTGCTATATTTATTCAGCAATAACCCATCTGTTGTTCATTTAATACAACAACTAATTCGTTTGGCCATGTCACAGCACAACCTGCCAATTCTCTCTAAGTTAGTTGATATTTTCACCTCTCAGCCCCACACCGAGTCTTCAGATTAGTTTTCAATTGAGCTCCTTAAAATTGACGACCAATTAATTCTTTACAAAATTTCTCAGTTCATTTCTTAGTCAACTCGTTAGGATCTTCCCATATTGAAGGCAAAAACGGAGAAGTGGATTCAAATTCAGGCGGAGCCCAAGGAGAGGAAGTTAATTTTGGCCGTGCACAGGGGTTTATTCCCGGAAAAGTTCGATTTGTTCCAGGATCAGGCTGAGATTGCGTTTTCGTTGATTTAGGATGTTACTCTTGATTCGCCAGAATAATTAGTCAAACTGATCTCAGCTAGTCAGCCCGAGAGGGTCACGGTGCATATTATAAATTTAATCTCAACAGCGTTGTCTTAGCTTGATCGCACCTCAGTGACTATATATAATTCGCAGCTTTCAAAGGTAACGCGGTTCGCCTCCTACCTGAATCCACTATTAGTTCCAAATAACCCCGAGGCAGTGAATTTAGCGATAAAACTTGTAAGCAACGGCCTAATCCTGCCAAAAGTTGCCGTTTCCCTCTCAATTTAGCTTTTGCTTTCAACCAAGTCCGCTTCGAACGCAGCACGTCTGTTGAAGCTCTCAGTGGCCCGTTTTGGGCCCCGTTTGTGCTCTGGTCAGTTTAAATCCGCGTTGTCTCAACTAACCACTTTCGACTGCGATTTGATGAACGTGTAATTACTTTTCAGGCTCCTGTGTGTTAATTCGCAGAGCTTTGACGTTCTAATAAAACAGTTTTGCGCCGAATTCGTGAACAAAAGGAGGAAGTTCTTCAAAATCGTGGGCTGTTTCCTCCCGTTTTAAGAATTCCCGGGCAGTTTCGAACAATTTAAGGAACTACTCGAAGATCTGGGCGAAATCGAATACATGAGCGAACTAACCGACGTCTTCGGGAGCGGAAAATGGAACATAAAAGGCATTTTGAAGCTGGTCGGGGACGTTCAGGGGGAGTGAGATGTATTTGCTTTTTACATGTATATGTTGAAAAGTAACAAATCAGACAAAATGACAAAAGCAACAATGAGCAATCAATATTTAATAAAAAATCAGAATGAGTCGTTGAGCCATATTTGTATCTTAAGGATTTAATAATAATTTTAATAGTAATAATAAATTAAACAGAATATACAGTCAGAATATCACTCATTTTATACTGGCACTTATACAGTAATCATGTAAGAAGCCTTATTTGGATGCTCAGATATTGGAGAAAAATCACAAATGTGATTGTACATTAATTAGAGCTTTTAAAGGCTTTTAAGTTCTTTGAGTGGTGAGATATCACTAATATGAGTGTTCTACACATCAAGATCTACTAAATTAACTAATCCTTTCACAGACTCTATCGATTTGAGATTGTTCATGCACACATTCAAGTGAGTAAGAGTTTTCATATTCTCAATAGCTGAAATGGATGTTAAATCATTTACAGATATATTTAAATGCGTTAACTTTAAGTGCTAAATACCTTCAATACTTTTAAGACCGCATCTTTCCATATGTAAGTATGATAAACAATTTGGCAAAGAACTCATTATAAATTTGGTAGAATTGCAATATAGTACTGTTAGCTACTTTATATTTAACACCTGAATAAAATTAAAATCCGATAAATCTTCTTTACTTAATAAAAGTTTATTATCTTAGCACTTTTCTAGGTATTTCTGTACCATTTCTTACTCAAAAGTATTTTACATTTAAAGTGTGGTGTGAAATATATTAGATAAATTATTACATGTGAACCAAATATTAATCTATTCAACACTTCACGTGTTTTATTCGTTTATTTAATAAAAAAATACTATGTATACTTATTGACACTTTTTTCCATATTTAGTTAAATTTTGCCAAATTATATTGTCAATTTTTGTTCGTTTAATCTGTATATAAAGCACAAAAGATTATAATGCACACAAAAGAATAAAAAATTTAGAATTCACTTATAAGGGGGGTGAGGAAGAAATGTTAATACAATTGGTATTATCAATACCCAAATATTATTATTATCAGTTTAATAACAAAACATCATTTGAAAAATCGATATGAAAGATTCTGCTAAAAATAATACCCTTGTTATTTGCATTTAATTCTGAATAACATCTATTATTAAGTAACATGAAAATATCAGATTTGGTTTTCAATATATTGACTAAAATAGCTTATATTAGTTAAAATATAATAATAAGTATTAACACTTCAATAACATGAATTTCTTTTTATCACTACAAGTAGCGTAGATAAATAATATTTAAGATTTTTAAAGTTTAACACATTCTAGTGATTCGATTCAATAAATCAACAAAGATTTAGATTTTACCAACGTAACCAACTTCAAGCCGCTGCAATACTCTGGCATCATAGACGGGAAAGGCCACACCATCAAGAACCTCCTCATCGACCTGACTGACTCTATCCCGTGCACCGTGGAGAAGGCGAAGAACAGCTGCGAGATCTCCGTCGGCATCTTCTCGTTCTCGTCACTGCTCCACGTCCACAACCTCGCCTTCGACAACGTCACCGTCAAGTACTCCAACTCCAAGGACGAGGTCACCGAGCTGAACATGGGCGTCTTGGTCGGACAGGGCCACGACACCAAAGTGATCAACGTCTCGGTCACCAACAGCAACGTCGTGGCCACCAACACGGCCAAGGCGGTCATCCGCATCGGAGGCCTCGTGGGCGACCTGGAGGACTTCCTGGTGGTGAACCACTCGGTCCTCTCCGTGAACCTCACCCTGAACGGGAACCAGCTGTCCCACGCAGGCGGCGTGGTCGGGTCCGCCTTGACCGACAACACCAACCTCGTTATCTACCACTGCAAGGTGTACGTGAACATCACCTCCGCTGCCGTCGTCTACTTCGGCGGCGCGACCTCCTACATGCAGGTGGGCTGGGTCGAGTTCTCCACGATCGACATCGACCTGAACCTGATGGCCGAGGACAACATCGTCGGCGGCTTCGTGGTCGACGAACCGGCCAACTTGACCATCAAGAACTGCCAGAACTCCATCTCGAAGCAGGGCGGCAAGAACCTGTCGGCCGGCGGCATCTGCGGTATGAGCTGGGTGAGCGATGCCATCTGGAGCATCAACGGGCTCGTGACCATCTTCCAGCTCTACATCCCGCCAGTCTACGCGGACGTGGTCAACGGCTCCACGGTCATCAAGGTCGAGGCCACCTACTGCTGGACCCTCCACGAGACACCTATCCCGGTCTCCTACCTCCCGATCAACAGGACCCAAATCGGCAGAACGAACAAGTTCAACCTGGACAAGAAGTTCTGGAGCTTCAACGAAACCCAGGAAGTTCCAACCAGGAAAGAAACGCCCCAAGTTATTATGGGTTCGCTTGGACCTTAAATTTAAGAAAATATGAATAAAAGATCACTTCCAACTTGGGAAATAGTTCTAATTACTGTTTTCGTTTTCCTATCCGGGCTCATAATTGGAAGCTCTGTTGTGATAGTTTGCACAAAACGCGTTGGTAAATCAAAGTATCAAAGCGTTTCACAAGCAAATGAATCCGTGCATAGCAAATTGATGGACACTGTTTTAACAAACGAGTGAAACTAAAGCATTTAATATTAAAATTTGCATATGGTAAATATATTAATCCTTAAAGAAAATATACAATTAAAGTCCACTTTTTTTGAATTTCACTGAAGTATTCAAAGACTAAACGTGACATGATGTGAAAACTTTACTGTTATAGATGATTTAGTTTATTTCTATATTTCGCTATTAAGTTTGTGATTTTACATGAAATAAATGAAATCATAATTTTACATTATTTTTGTAAACTTCAAGTCAATCATTGCATAAACAAGCTATAATTTGTAAAAATTATACTACACAGCTTCAGCCCATAGATATATAAAATAAATTAACAAATCACTCTATTCTATAAACGTTTCATGTCAATCGTTATAAACATTTTATCATATTAATCAAACTGGCCTCGATAATTTCCATCCACTCCTAGGAATGAATGGAAGTAAAAAATCATATACAATAGAATTTAAAAACAATATACTAGATCAGATAGAACAGAATCCAAGTGTTGACTTGAACACGATAGCAAGATAACACAATATGTAACCCAAAACTATTTAAAATTGGATAGATTAGAAAGAAGCTCTCCGACAAGCAAAAGACGGCGGAGATCGATTACGATTACAAAAGAATAAGACAAATTCATTCGTTGTTAAGAGTAAAAGCAGTGTTTATCCTGTAAAATAGCCAAAGCCGTAATTATTACATTAGTTGGAAGATTCTAAATTAGTTGAGCCAAAAGGTACAGAAGAGTTTATGACTAGTCTAGGGAGTCTTTTGGATAAAGTGCTGCAATGAAATTATTTTAAAAAAGATTAAATCTTGGGTCAAGTATAAGACAAATAGACAAATAAATACTAAATTTCGTGTATAATATGTATATATTACTTAAAATATTTCTAACTTTCACATTGATACATATGGATTAAGATTGTGAATCGCATTAATAACCTAATTATTCAAAATTACACTAAGTGCATTGAATTTGAAATTCATACCATGATTGTGATTGAATTTTAAGATATTGCATTATCAAGTAAAACTTAATCCAGAATAATTTTCAAGAAGTTACATGAAAACAATGAGAAATGTACAACAGTATTATAATAATTAAATTAAAGCCGTTTAATATTAAAATATCAAAAAAGTTAAAAATTATGAATGAATTTTCTCCTGTAAAAATTTCTCTTTTCACTCGAAGAACTTCTCCATCATGAACCTCGCGACCGTTTTTATGGAGGGAACGATCCATTCAACTTTTTCTCCTTTGTCGCTTCTGTTCGCGGCTTCCAAAAACAGTTGTTTTGAGATCCATTTTGACTCTGAAACTTCTTTCGTGGGTTTGAATTCGAGTTTTTCTTTCAATTCGACCTTGAATGGCATCATTAAAGAGCAGTAACGGGAGGGCCACGGCTGGGTCTCGCTCATTGGCTCAACAGATTGAATCTGGTGCTTCTGAAGGCCGAGCTCCTCGTTGAGCTCTCTGTAGGTAGCTTGAATGGCGGTTTCAACGGGCTCGAGGAAGCCGCTGATGTGCGTGAATATGTTCTCGCGCCTGTGATAAACGAGGATTTCATCTCTGAAATAAACCAAGGCAATGATAGCTGGCTAAATTGGTGGATAGAACTCTAAGTTACATGGCTTGCACCTCATGTAAGTTTGAGAAGTAGATTAAAACTCAAGCTTCTATTAGCAGCGAGAACAAAACTTTGATTACCAATGGAACCTTGTGGTAGCATAACCAAGACCAGTGACCTGACTCAATCTGTCGAAATCAGCATACTTAGCATTGTAGAAGTTTATAAACTCCTTATTCGTTTAAGTCGTTTTAAACAAGAATACACAAGCATCGCCCAAATAACCTATTAATGATACATTACCACTGGCGTATTGCTCCTTCAAGTCAACGTGAAACAGATCAACTATTTCGGCTATACTCAGGATGTACTGACAATCGTGGAACAAAATATCAAATGTTTCGCTTTAGAAAGTTACGATTTTGCTTAAAGCAGATGATAAAGCTCTTTAAATCTGTTCTGCAGTTAATGGTTCAAAAACACGTTCGAATCCATCATGACAATATGTTAGTGATGAGAAAGTAGCTTTCATTGGAGTGGCGGTCAACTATTAAACACTACATTAAATATAACAATTGTGGTTGAATTATTAGCATTAGTATCAGTATCAATCACTTTCAATCTATCTAATACTGATCAACATTTTTTCAAAATAGAAATACTAGTAGGTTACATCACACCGTAAATTACGTCTATACTGGTCACCTTTTTTCTTTGATCATCACATTTCCTTTACTTTCTAAACCAATGATCACTAAGAAACCAACAACATTCCTCTCTAACCAAATATCTCGCGTGGCGTTATCACACATCACACGTCACACCTCCTCACAGACTCTCCGTTAGCTCCTTCGGGCATAATGGAGTTTGTTTTGGAGATCTTTTTGTTGATAACAGCTTTTGGTTGAGTAGGGGAGTTGCGTGTTATTGTGTTTTCGTTTATTACTTTTTATATATAATAATTATATTATTTATCAACAAACTTACTAAAAAGGCTCAGTTTGATAATTTAATTTTCAAATCATAAATCATGTCAATCAACGTAAAACATTAAACTAAAAACTATTAATTTAATCTCTTATCAACAATCCAAAATAATCCAAAATAAGGGTAGGTCAACTCGCTTACAAGGGGGTTGAAAATGGTAACCCCCTTAAAAGTGAAAAGGCTACCCCCTTGAGAACGAGGTTATGTAGTATATGAGGTTTTTTTATTCGGGTCAACATTTTTGGTTATGTTTATACTTGTATTATGAATTCGACAGAACCATTAAATTACTATAAATTACTAATCCACTTCAACATTAATGAGAACTGTGTAAAAATGGACTGAAATAGAGAAATAAAAGTTAGTATAATTAGTTAAGGATAATACTAAAAACAATAGAACTAATTGGATATACGTATCATAACAAATGAATAGAACACCCAATTAGTGCAAACAATATCATACTATAGCAATTAAATAAAGTGTTCCTAAATATTGTAATGCTTAATGGACCAATCAAAGATTTTTATAGTTACTCAGTTGTGTCTAAATTTATGATAAAAAATGGTCTCTTATTTAGAAACTGTAATTTCCAAATTATTCCCCAGAATAACTGAGACAAAAGTATTACTCGTTTCTAAAAATCAAAAGTATAAAGAACGAACAAATTATATAAATAAAACAAGGAAATATTCAACCACAATTTGGCTTAGTTAAAGAACTATACGAACATTTTCATGATCTCAAATAATAATTTGATAATTGTAATAACTTTGACCTATTAAATAAGAAAGCACTTATTAAAGCAAATGATGATCTTAATTTAGAGGAACTTGTTGGATATCTTGAAAATGTTATGAAGTAGTATTGAAAGCATTTAAATAATTTACTCTGTTGAACTGAATGAGTTTTTAAATTAATGAAATATACTTTATAAAAATTATCTCATACTGCAAAGTCTGAGTTGACAAGAAGCCACATTCTGATAGAACTCTCATCAGCCTGTCCTTAGTAGTTTCCTTTCCTATCACCGTTTTCGTAAAGGGTCATAGTCGGATAGTTACCAACTCCATACTGAGCACACATATTTCTGTTTTTCTCACAGTTTACCCATCCAAATATTAGTTCCGTGTCTTTTAAGGTATCAGCCATTTTATTTACGATTGGTTTAATAGTAGAGCACATTTGATTATTGATGCAAAAAGTTACAAAAATAGGTTTATCTTTTATCAATTGTGGAAGTGAGTTTGTAGCATCCTGCACTAATGAAGGCAATTAGGCTATTTGTTGTTCTTCTAATTTCGTTTAAATAAATTATTTCATGGCAGGTGCAGATCTGTGACCGCTATCATATTAACCGACTATTTCCCCATCTTTAAATAGTGTTAGTGTTGGGTATCCAGTAATACCTTAACGTTAACACAAATCACCTGGAGCTTTTGTACAATCAACCATCCAAATATTGACGGGTTGATTTTTCATTTAGTGAGCCAATTTAATATATTCGGGTTGCATATCATTACAATGAGAGCACCACGGAGCATAAAATTTAACAAAATGCCATCCTTCTTGTATTATTTTGAAATTGCTACCAATATCTTCAATTTTTACGTCTTAAAGCATTTAGACTTCTTGAAGCTTTTGCTCTAAAAATTAACCCATTTAAACAGCAGAATGGTCTCCTTAATATTCCTCCATCTTTTTACCATCTTTATAGTAAACCATTGTTGGATAAGCACGAATGCCCAATTAATTACACAGTTCGGTTCTAGTGCAATCTACTTCGATAACTTTTACTCTATCATTGAATTTACCAGCTAATTTAGCATATGCAGGTTTCATTTAAACACAATGCGAACACCATGGAGCGAAAAATTTAACCATACTGTGACCTTGAGCAACTACTTGAGTGAAATTCATAGTAGCATCAATAGGATCTTGTTCGGGGTCAGATTCTTTTTGTTTCATTCCTAATGTTTGACGAATCCATTTGTCCATTTATTCATATGTTCTATCGCCTCCGAATTCAGCTATTCTTTAGCCGCTTCTAAATAAAACTAATGTAGGATAAGCTCCAATTCCATGTTATTAACATAGTACATTGTTTTGAGTGCAATCTACTTGGGCTATAGTTACAGCCAACTGATCCATATCATCAATTGACTCACCAAATGATTCAGAGAGTTCAATATATGCTGGTTGCATATGCATGCAGTGTGAGCACCATGGTGCGAAGAATTTGACGAAAATTGCTGGTTTAGTGCGAATCATTTCCGGATCATGTGTAGCGTCGATAACTTCGCATAAGAATGGTAAAAGTACTATCATTTAATATGTGGAGTGAGAATTGATTATATCATATATCATTTTCAGCGAATAATCTTATCCGAACTGAAACTATATTTTGCATCAAATGACATCATCACTTAAAACTTTCAGAATACTACATTTTGAACTATTAAATATACTGGTCAATTTAAGTGTGAGCTGCAGTAACAATATATGTTATCAGTTTAGTTTATTCTACATGTAAATTACAAATAATAATTCCCCCTCTATGAAAGAAAGATAAAACATATTCTCTGAAATTAATCTCTTTCTAATCAATTATTATTATTTAATTCAAACTTTCTATCACAACTTGTTATTTTTGCAGTTCACGTACCCGAGTCCATCAACTTGCAGAACGTTCCTCCAGAACGGAACGAGCCACGAAAGTGCAACTTTGGGCCCGAAAACTTCCTCCAGGTTCTTCTTGAGGCCCCTGTCGTAGGGGTACTCGTAGTTCAGCCCGTTCTTCTTCGCCTGACGTTTATCAAAATCGTTGTCGTAGGACTCAACGGTGGTTTAATTCGACTTCAAATAGGGGACGTGGCTGAAGAACATCATCGCCGTGCACATTACCGAGCAGGCGGAGAAAGTAAGGCAAAGAATGGCTGAAAGGGTCCTGGTGGTTGTCGTACAGTGCGCGCAGAACCTGCTTGAAAACAAGGCTAAAATCTCAATCAGCAATGATAAAGAAGAAGCAATGAGACCAGTGACCAAAAACTTAATAAAATAACCGTAATTACGAAGACCAACACAATTAGCAACCCACGGACAGTGATGATCGTACTTCATACAACACTAGTTGCACACACTGCAGTGATGCGTACGCTCTGGCTTTATGTGATTGCACTTCTAACAACGAGTTGTCAACGAATCCTCCGGATTCTTAGGCGGACGACCCGGATCTGAAAACACAGCCTGCATATAAGCCGCGAAATAATTTACCACCAAATAATAATACAATGGTAATATCATAATTTTTAACCACTTTGGAGCATTTGATAAAACTGCATAGTGAGCACCGTAAATATTACACATTGACAAACCCAAACACATGGTAACAACAAATAAGTGCATAACACCAGCCCCACATTTTCTTAAGAATCCGAATCCGATCATTTTTCTCGAATCCATTTCTAATTGAATAATAGAGGTGTGAGTGAATTACAACGAATTAATCGTTTTAATGAAGTAATTGTAACAATACAAATGTTTGTATAAAATACTAAAAAAGAGCTCCTATTCGGATTCGAACCGAAGTCTGCGGGATCTAAAGTCCAGTGTGCTAACCACTACACTATAGAAGCTCACAATTATATCTATGTTATTTTTTATAATGTATATTTTAGTATTTATTTGTGTTGTGTATCATTTAATAATAGAAATCCAATATTCTATATATTACTGTAAATTTAACATGCAAAATAGAATGGTTTTCCACTACAATGAAATTTATAATAACGATTCCATTTATACTTGTGGGAATAATAGTTATAATCAACTAACGAAACATAATTATAAAGAATAAAACTTAAAACGATGAGCTCTAAAATTAAATTATGGAGATGAAGCATATGCTAGAAACAATATAATAATCATAATATACAGCGAACGCTAGCCCAACTGATATTGAAGAGATAACTCCAATCGAAGATATAACACATGAATAAAAACCAAGTGGTGTATCGTTAAAGGTGAAATCTCTCGGACTTAAAATAAATGATTCAAAAGTACAAAAAATTGTTGATTCTGATTTGGTTGGCTAACTCCAAAGAAAACTTAAGCAATACGAGGAACGGGAAGCTCAACGAAAAATAAGACTTCAAAAGCGCCATGAGATTCTATTACAGTCAACAAATGAAATACAAAATGCGGCTCAGAAGAACAAAGTATTGTTGGATTAGTTATAACAGTAAAATATCAAGTGAATATTATATAAAGTAACTAGAGCATACTGTATTTCAATTATCTGTCTGATTAGTATAAATAAAGTCCATTTTATTAATAAATTACTATTATGTGTATTACACGTGCTTCTGTCCAATCATGTGTATTTTCCCACTCACTAAATGAAATCGACTACGTAAAAGCTGTTTTCGATTGACAACATAGTAACGCACTTGGCCACGTACAAGAAGCAGACCATAACTGTGTCCGACTCCGAGTCCATATTTCGTCTTTCGTCCAACGGCGTCGCCTCTTCCTACAACTGTGAGCAGCCGATTAGGTCCATTGCGCACTCCTCCGACAACGCGCTCTGGGTTGGAATGGACAGCACTCTCTCGTTATTTGACTACCGCGCGAACAAGATGACTTAGTTTGGCCAGTTCGCAGCCGAGGAGGTGTACAGAATTCAGCCTGTGAGAGACAATGAACTTTTAGTCGCGTGCAGCAGGGCGGAGAACGTGATATCTCTCCTGGACGTGCGGAACCCCTACAAACCGCTCATGAACTACACGTGCCACGGAGCGTTCGTGACCAAGTTCTTCCCTCTGCAGGGCTTCTTCTACTCGGCCGACGAGGACGGAAACGTGTACAAGCTGGGGTACGACTCAAACCAGATCCTGAATAGAGTCAAATTCAACCAGAATCAGCTGCTGATCGACCTGGATTACTCGTACAACAAGGATTATTTCCTAGTACTGCTCGAAAACAACATCCTGAAGCAAACGGAAACACTCGTGTTCGACAACATCGAAAACGAATCCACACCGTACCACCAACTCATATTCTGCCAAAACTCGCAAAAAACAGTCTTCTCAAACAACGCAGAAGTGGTGTTCTGCGACGAAATATGCGACGAAATCGAAGAATACGTGAAAGAAACAGATTACGACTGCCAAATAAGAGCGTTCGACACCGGAGTTGTATTCAGCGATGGAGGCACTATACTATTTAACAGAATGGAGTGATACCATCAATAACTACAAAATAATTACTGTACTATTTAAAATTTATTGTATTTTGTTGAAGGCATGTATGCTTTATGTTCCTTGTTTTCTTTATAAAATCAAAATAGGAATAACGAGTAAATAGAAACTGATATATATACTAGTATATAGTAGTGCTTCTAAGTTTAGAGATGGAACAAAGTTATAACTCGTTAATCAGTTTCTTTTTGTTCGTGTATATTTTCAAAAGAATAAGTTCCGCCTTTAGAGTTTTTAACTTAAAAGTATTTAATTAAAGTAATAACATGACTCACAAATTATTGATTAAATATCGATATAAATAATAACATGACTCACACAACAGCAACAATCCAACAGCAACAATATATCTAAACGCAATAAATTTATATTTTACTATAACCAAGTAAAAAATTCGTAGTATCTGGAAGCGTTGAGTTTGAATATGAGTTTGATTATCACAAGTCCATTTAGATTTTACACCACTGGAACGATTGGCTATCTTGAAAATAAAATAATATAATAATAGACCTACAAGGCTCAGCTATTTACAAGCTTTCTTTATAAAACAAGCCTTCTTTATTTACAAGATTTTTGATTTACAAGTTTTATTTCGCCCAAGACTTGGAATCGATTTATTCCGTTTAGATTCTATTCCACACCACGAAATGAAAAATTGCAATATGCCCACTTCCCATTGAGAATGTGAGTTCTGGCGCAAGGAAAACGGATGGATTTGAGCGCAAAAATATAATATTCAGAATTAGCATTAAAAATATATATGTTTGCATTTCAACTTTTATATAATCACCAGTTTCCCATAATAATTGAATAATAGCACTTAAGTAACATATCTAAATCTAGCTTACTCACTTCATGGAGCTAATTAAACTCTTTGCACTTACTTAAGTAGCATACTACATAACCTCGAATTGAACCACCCACCCTTGTTCGAATACACACACCCGAGCAGTTTTCAAAAATAGTCAGGGTGTCTATAAGTGAGAGCAAATCTGGCCAAGTTTGGTATATTTTATGTGTCAGATTTGGTTTTCCATTTCAGTTACAGACACCTTCAAAAAATATTTTGAAAATGTAATCAAATTTCTGGTTTATTGATATATCTCGCATAAATTACCAATAGATAGAATATTAAGTAACATATAATATATTTTTATGGTCACACAAAGCTCAAAAGCTCTTATAAATCTAGTAAGTACAAACGAGATTTACTATGTTCAATTCACTTACAACCCCTTTTGTAGTTCAGTTATAGACACCTTTACTATAAAAATCGAAGGTGTCTGTATCTGAGCACTTCGGGTGTCTGTAAGTGAAAGGGGGTGGGTGTCTCAATTCGAGGTTATGTAGTATCTAAATCTAGCATCTAATCTAGCTTACTCACATTATGGAACTAATTAAACTCTTTGCTATACTTCACAAAGCTAATTGTTTCTGAAGTCAGATTCAATCAATATCATTGCGTAATGCTATTGCCAAACTATAATAAATTAAGAAGCTGTGTACGTGTTCGCCTACCTACGTTCGCTTAATGTGTGACTTATAGTCTATAATGTTCAAGAGTATTTGTTTCAGCTGAATTAAGTTTCAGCTGAATTAAGTTATATCATCGTTTTTAGATTTCTAGTGAGTCATACTACAAGTTCTAGTTTATACCACATGTCCCTTTTTACTTATAACACATGTGTGTGACTTTTTAATAACACATGTCATGATTCACATGTGTTATAAAATAGTTAGCCTTTATTGTCAGTTGTGTTGTAATAACCAATATAATAACGTAATATAACAAAATTGAAATATAGATTTAAATATTGAAAATCGATCTTCTTCTTTTTATCAATAATATAGTAATTAAAGTTGCTTTACGCCAATAAATACATTTAGAATGAAGATATTTGGTATTATAGCCGTACTATTATATTAATTGATATGCAAAAGCAAATATTTCATTGATTTTGATGTGGATAGTTTGCACATAAGTAATATTATTATACAAAAGTTATTATTATAATTTCTTTGTTTCAAGGGTTGCACCAACGACCTTTCACATATATATGAACCGGTTATCCAACTCGGCTATGACAGTAGTGTGACTTTTTGATTCACACTAAGATACAAAAGATACATGTGTTATAAAATAGTCCGAATAAAGTTCTCACTTATGGCACATGTCCAAAAGTGCCAAAATGAGTTCATGTGTTATAAACAAAAAGGGACATGTGGTATAAACTAGAACTTGTAGTAAATAATTAATAATAATCAATATATAAAGAAAGCATTAATATCTAGTATTTGTTATAAAGTAAAGAAATGATTACGTCATTATTGTTATTGCGCTCTTTCTGACCTGATTTATTAATAGTATCATTGCATAACTAAGTTCAGAAATTACAATATAACCTCAATTTTAAAGAATACACAGCCGTTTATATATTTAATCATGACTATAACATAGATTGCTTTTAATTAACCAGATATGAACAAGTTTCACTTCATTTTCATGATGCATTTTTGAGCTGGCTCAATTACCAAGTCAGCGTGTCCCTAAAATTATGAGGCCTATAAACACTAAATATTAACTTAATTTCAACTTTCTCAATTTATGTTGCAAATAAACCATAAATTTAGATTTTTCAATTTTATTTTTATCTTAAAGTTATTCAATTAACGTACAAAGTTATATTAACCTAAAAATGAGATACTCAAAATACAATGGATCTCATATTAATATCTAATATAAGCTTTATAAAAAATGGATTTCTTTGAAGATGTGGAACGAATATAAAATTAAAAAGTTAATATTTCATATATTAAGTTTGAAATATAAGTTTCCATCAAAGGAAATCAATATAACACTCCTCTAAACTCGTTAAAAAATTGTACATCAATAATACGAAAGCCACTTTATGACCAATGAGACACGAATCAACATGATATTACTCAGAACCTTATATACCGTTTTACATGACAAACTATTTTAGACACGTGTTGGTTAGAAAGGTAGGCAATTTGGGGTAATATTCTAAATCTTGGTGTGGGAAAATCCTTTATTTATGTCGAAAATTTTATTTTAAAGAAGGCTTGTTTTATAAAGAAAGCTTGTAAATGGCTGAGCCTTGTAGGTCTAATTTATAAAATAAAATATTATTTCTATTTAAGATAAAATAACAAAATAAAACCTCATACATAAATCCACCTCACTCCTCAACTTACTAGTTCACCTCAACTAACCGAATTTTTCAAACGTGTTCTATTCGGTAATGTTTGGAGAGTGGCAACTGCTCTATTGCTTCCTTAGAAACGCAGACGGCACGGTCCAGGTGGATTCCCGTATAGATCGGTTTGCACGAAGCAGCCGCGTTACGCCACTAGATTCTTGTACCCGATTCGTTGGTTGCCTTGGTTGTGGAGGTGCGCCTAATGTACGTAGAGGTATCTAAAACAGATATAGACAGTCCTGTACAAGACTAAGCAGTATAAACGAAAGTGAGTGAGATATATATTTAATTTAGATAATATTAAAAATATGGTAATAAATATTATTAAAGAAAAATCAACTCAATTATTAATATTGAGTTGAAGTGGATTTGGAATAAGAGGCGGTTCGGCTAAATCTATTGTGAACTGTAAAAATTCCGATTCAAAGTACTGCTCATTTGGCCATAAAAATTAAAAGCGTGGATAATTAAATGTTAAATATAATCACTCAACATCCAGAGACGGACCAGACATTTGATAAATACATGCACTCGTTTTATTTTACGTTATTTATGTAATTTGAAACCGCCAATGAATTGATAAATGAATATGTTCCGAATGAATTTCTTGCAACTACAACTCCACAGCGTATAGCTGTTAAACGCACAAATTATATTTTAAAGTCATTTAATTATAATTTGGAATAATAACATTCTCCAACTATTCCAGCAATATCGCTATAATCGTTACTATCAAAAATTGAAGATATATTTGTGTTAGAAATGGAAGAATTCTGAATTAAATTGTTTGCATATTCTTAAGTTCCGAAGAAGCCACCAGTATTTTATGTATTGCATGTACTAAGATTTCCAACAACACTTAAATTGTAAATAGAACAGTTTTTCGATAACTCTTGTCCGATTACAAAACCAATATAATTACCACCAATTGTTAGACTAACACTTACGAAAGTTATCAAATTTATGAATTCTGCATTAGTGCTAGATTGTTAACCAACAATACCAAAATATGTAAACTAAGTACCTTAACTTGAGAAGGTTACCTATACATTTTTAATTGATATTTTTCCGGAATTAAATCCAATGATACCAAATTAATTGTATATTGTTGTGCTCGTCATATTTTATTAAAGACATACGTTATTTATCATAATCATGCTTGAAGTTGAAACGGATCCAAATAGAAAACCTGAAGTACTTACATAATTTGTACTAAACTTTTGGTAAGAGTCTAAAATTACATTATTAACGCTTGTAAATGATGCACTGTGATATGCAATTATTCCACCAAAATTATAGCAATAAGATGATGATGTTGAAATTGAACCAAGTAATAAAAAATTAGAATTACCACCTATAATAATAGTTAAATTATTAATGACGAATGTAGTAACACTTGAAACAACACTGAACAAGTAGGATGAACTGTTTCCAACGTTAAAATTATTTGGGTTGAAACATACTTAATTCACATTCACAGTTGTAGCATTTATATTAGTACTTATCATCGCCACAGTTTAAGTACTCACGTAATTTCCAAGCACTTAATATCCAGACATATTAAACACGCCATAAATATCGCATATTAGAGTTATATTTCCATATGAAAGATCAAATGATAAATTTACAAGTAAATTAGTTATATTAGCCGTTTTTAGTGAAGTAGTTAAGATATTTAATTTGGCAGTGTTAAGTGTAAGTTGACTTCCAGTTCTGGAGATAAGATTCATCTAATCAATTTATATGGAAGCACATGATGATATTATAAATGATCCACTATTCAAAGATTATGTTCCGAATTAAATTTTTAAATTATAGAATGTACTTTGAGATTGAAATAGTGGATAAACTGTTGATGTATAAATATTATCTGAAATATCAACGAATGCGTTTTGAATGACAGTGGATGCACTAAATACATAACCTGAGCTAAAATTATTTGAAGAATTTAGTTGATTAGTTATACTTTGAATATCGAATGTTTATGTGAATATTTCTTAACTGCATTCGAAGTTGGTAATATTTATTACATAACTGGTTTGTTTACAAGAATCATTAACTACTGATTAGCCAGATGGGCATTAACACATTCCACTGACCATTTATTATCCTATTATTTTGTCACAAGTACAAATCTTGTTTATCAAAGAAGAATTTACTGGACATTAACATCTATTTGAAACGTTAAGCGAATCTTATCCACATGTACAAGCTCCATTATTTACAAATGCGTCTGCAGTTTAACATTCGCACATACCATTGTTCATTTTTTGACCAGCTATATAATTACAAGCACATATATTATTTATTATTTATGAGTCGCTTGGACACGTACAAGTATTTCCTACTAATAAAGAATAAGTTGGGCAAACGCATTAGTTTCCAGAAATATATGCATTTACATTTGAACATGTGCAAATATCATTTATTAAATTAGCTCCACTTGGACAACTACAGGTATTTGATATATTAAGACTATTAACTCCACATGTGCATACATTATTAGCAACAAATGCGCCTGATGTCGAACAAGAACACTATCCGTTTTGCATCGTTTATCCGCTTATAGAACAAATACAGGCAGTTCCTATTACATTCGAGTTTTCTGGACAAACGCAAGAACCGGCTTAAATGATTGAGTTAATATTTGTGCACTAACAAATTCCGTTTATACTTTACTGGCCTGAAATCGCACATGTAACTTGAATGCAGGAACCGTTTATCATTGAGTAACCGTAATTGTTCGTGCAGTTAATATTTTAGGTCAAATTATTAATAGTATTTTATTATTACTCAATTAACTCAGTTTGTTTTTATAATATATCGCTAACATTGTTCAAGTGAAGAGTTAAATTTTGTATTGTATTTTTTAACTCTGAAACGTTATTGAAGATTCTCCAGTCTAATACGGTGGTGTTGAAATGCAAATTTGAATCAGCAGTCAATTATGTTATCAAAAGATCATTTATAATTGATGAAATATTTCTGTATATTCTGTCATCCAAAGTTGTTGTGTTCATCATTAAGTTATTATCAGATTTAGATTAATTTGATAATATTCTGCTTTCCAGTTCTGTTATATTGCTTAGAAAATTCAAGTCAGAAGCAGTAAGTTAAATTTCAATATATTCAACCTTATTTTCAAGTATTTGTATTTGAGTGTTAGTGCTACTATTGAGTGAACTGCTCATATTATTTAGAGTTTCTACTATGTTTATACATTTGGTCATGTTGAGTAAATATCCATTAGCACAACTACACTGATTATTAATATATTCAAACGGATATACACATTGGTACATTCCATTTATGTTTTCGCTGTATTATAATGCCTCACCGCATAATCCATATATCACTATTTAATCATCACATATATCACATTAAACAGATTCACTACCAATTGTACTAATTTAAACACTTTCAAAACCGAAACGCTAAGTTTAATCAACACAAATAATTAATTCTTATATATTTAACTGTACGATTACAAATATAGTTGATGCTATGTACCCATTATTTATGCTTTGAATTAGGTTACTTCCTGTCAACTTACACTAATTAACAATAAATGTCATAGAAGATTATTTTATAACATTTACTAATCCAGAAGAATTATTACTGCTAATTCTATATTATATAAACGATTATTGAACACTAACACTATATTTTGGCTCAAGGATCAAACCAGACACTTACTATCCAGAAGCGATGAATACTAAATTACATTTTTGGATGTCAATATCACAAATGGTACAAATTAAAGCTCCATTCAACACTTAAAATTATAATGATATATTAATATTTGAGTCTTTTATTAATTAACTTGTTATACTGAAACCAAATAGTGCAAAGGAGTTAACTTCTATATTGTTAACTGATACATCAATTTATGATTGTTGCGTTACATCTGTGTAAATAAACAGATTTATGTTATTGGCTTTCTATGTTAGGTAAATATTATCATTAACATTCATGTTATTTAATGATGTTAATTTTTGGCAATAACTGTATTAATTGTTATTTAGTAAAATATTATTTAAACACTTTTAATTTTTATATTGTATTTGTTTTAAGATAATGATAGAAGAGAACATTTTGATTATAATTATTATTAATTGATTTTCATGTGAATTAAACAAAGTAGCAACTCCTATATATATAGCATTTTTATTAAGAGTGCACTAAGTAAGGCAATGTAAGTACGTTCTTTAATCAACTAGCCAATGAGTCTTTAATTATTGTTATTTTATTGGAAAGTATCCAATATATAACTGTATTTAATATTTATTTACAATCACACATAAATTTCGTTATTATTCTTCAATCATAACAAATTTGATTTATACTAGTATCATATTAATATAATTTAATATGTAATACTGAGAACTAAAATGTTAATATTATGTTTTAAACTTAAATGATGGTAGTAAATCGGAGAATAATCAATGTTTAGTTGAGTTTAGATGGTATGATAAAAGTTTTATCGTAAAGTTTGAAAAGTGATTTAGTTTTTAACGTGCATCGCGTTAGAGATTTTCTACATCTTTTCATTTTTTAACACATTATAACGTCTTTCTCAGTTTTCTAACACTTATTGGTTGGCTTTAGATTAAACTGGTTACTGTTAAAAACCATCCTGGTATTATGGAACCATCCAGGTATTAATGTTATTTATCTTTTTTAATTCTGATATAATTAAATATAATTAATTCAAATTCATTATCTTCAAGATTCACACCAGCTTATAGTAAAATTAAGTAAAGTCATTTTAACCGTTATTATTCATGTTACATTAGTTTGAATATTGAGAATAATAATTTTTGGAAGATAAAATTCTTCTGTAAAAAATAATGTTGCAGATATGTCATCTCATGATTTGAAGATGGAAAGATTAAACTGAGCGTTAGTATTGTTGATAAATAGTTAAGTGAGCATTTTATATCTTTCTTATCAAAATCAAATTTTATAGAAAATTAAGAGTAATGTTAGGGGGTTTCATTATTTCTATTCCATTTAATAATAATAGCATTTATACATTATTCCACTTCATTCAAAATGTATAAATGGCACTAAGAAGATGACACCTAGCAAAATTATATTTATGTGGGTAACCTTAAAATAATTATAAATGATGATCAAGAGTATCATGAAGAATCAGAAGAAGACATACAAGATGATGTACATCAAATTGATCTCCACGGAATCAAATACGAAGAAGCTATGGATTTAGTAAGGAAACAAGTTAATGTACTGGTTGAACTTAAGTAAGACTATATAGCATAGGGAAGACGCAACAAAGTACAGCTGATTATAATTACTGGAAGAGGAAGACATAGTAATAGATCATTACCTATTCTACAAACTAATGTTAAGACCTTGTTACAGACGCATAAAATGTCTTATGTTCTAGATTCTCAAACGAAAGGAGGGCAAATAACTGTAACTATACACGATGACACGCACATGATATGAGAATAATATTGTTAACCCTACTTATTTTAATAGTATTTGGCTTTCCGGACTAGAAGAAAACTGCAATAGTTAATTTTTACAATTATAACCATAACAAGAGCTGATGGAATCTCTAAACTACATACTATTAACATGAACTCTATTTACTTCATCTTTAAAAACAAAATTATTTGTAACTTTATCATGTACTTTATCTAATAAATATATATCAGCTCACTTTTTTGGTACATCTCAAAAATATATCCACTCAATAATCAATTACTACATAACCTCATTCAGAAGGGGGTAGCATTTTCGCTTTTAAGGGGGTAGGTCAACTCGCTTACAAGGGAATTGGACTTGAAGTGATCCCCTTATAAGCGAGTGACAAATTTCATGTGTTTTAACCCCGTTTTTTGACTGTAAACCTTCAAATACAACATTATTTTTAGATACATTTTGGATACATTTCACTTATAAGGGGGTTGAAAATGATAACCCCCTTATAAGTGTAAAGGCTACCCTCTTGAGAACGAAGTTATGTAGTACTTCAATCACAAGAAACATTAAAAAATGATATATTCATTTTAACGCATTCTTTACTCCTGTACATAAAGGACTATATTTTCAGTGTTAATTTTTTGAGATGTCATCAAATTATATCAATTCAGAAATGATAGTTTTATTTTATTCTTTATCGTGTTATTAATATTTATATAACATTAATGTTAGGTTATTAAATTTTCAGAAATGGGTGTGGATAAGATAGTTATAAGATATTTTATTATATTATTATATTTTAATATTAATTGATAGATAGAAAATCTAAAATGTCTTTTAAAATAATAATAATTAAATTAATTAAAATCATAGTAAAAAACTAATTAATCCACTACACACATACGTAATATTATTAATATTACGTATATATGTTTACATTGCATACCATAAAATAAAGTAAAAATAGTAACTTGATATAAAAAAGATGTTAAATCACACATAGTAAATACATTAAAGCTGTTACATAAATGAGGAAGCAGAATCACTTAGATTGGAAACAAAGATGAAAACCATTTTAATAAACTGGAATATTATCAACCACAAGAATAAACAAGAATTATTAAAATATATATTATTTTTACTTGGCTATAGTAAAATAACTAGTATATACTTACTTATTGCGTTTAGATGTATTGTTGGATTGTTGCTGTTGAGTGAGTCATTTTATTATTAATGATAGTCTTTGAAGCGGAATACAATTACTAAACGTGCTTGATTCGCAAATAGTAAGAATGAATGATAGATATAACTTGAAATAACCACTTCTTCGACTCAGTTTAATGTAATATTTTCAACAATTATTTATGACAACAGAATAAGAATTGAACTCTCGGAGAAACGACGCGAAAGAACAAGAGATGAAAATGTTACTTGAGAGAAAATTACAGGAGTTTATATTATTCGACTCTAAATTATATGACTTCATGTAAACGCATATTTTGAATTATTTCAGATAAGTTTCATTGTGATATTATTTATCAGGCCCTAAAATATCATTTTAACTTCATTCAAAAAGAGGTGTAAAATTCTAAATTTTGCACAATTATAGATATAAATATTAGGGCAAGGGAAAAATAACAAAAAGGTGGAAATAGTTTACTTTTTTCACAATTTATACTACTTTCAAAAATTTATACTACTTTTGATGATATTTATGAAGTGAAATAGAGTTGTTGAGGAAGAAATTTTCATCATATGTATTTTTATAACTATTATTTTAATACACCACACCCAATAACATGAACTTGTGGTCAAACTTTATACCAACCTTTATGGATCATATGATAATTGAATTTAGATGTTTATATTAAGTTAATATATTAGATGTTTGCTGAAATTTAGTTTAAATATGTCGCATATTGTATTTTAACAAAACTAGACCTATAATTATATTTGTATATTTTAATTTTGAATTTTAGTGAAGATTATTTATTATATTTAAAGTAAAAATTTAAAGTAAACATTTTTGCAAACATTTATAAGTATTAAAAGATTTATGTATGATTTATGTATTATAATGAACATAATTGATAGGCTGGATCAGACATAAATATTGCTCAATTATTATGAAAATGATATTGATATATTTTACTAACAATATTTAAATCAAATTAATAATATTGAATCCACTCCACCGCGCTTAATGACCAAGAAGTAAAATTCAAACTATTCTGATCAACGACATAAGTTAAGACTAGGGGATTTTGTCACCAATAGAATTAATGATACGTAACCAGATATTTTGAAAATAAATATTTACATAAATATGGAATATATGTTTTACTCCAAAATGCAAAGTATAATCGGGGAATAAATATAACTTGATTACACTTAACTTTCCATTCGCTGATCTATGGCAACGTTAGAGCAAAAAATTCTAATACTTTTTTAATTTATTGATTGTTAAAACAACATTCAACAAAATGAAAAGTTAGCTTATAAAAAATATAACAATCCATCTATTGGCTATTCAATAATAGAAAATTACGAAGACCATCTTTCTAGTTATTAAAGATAATTTTATCTTGTTTTGTGCTGTTCTTCTAACATCACACATAATTATAAATCATTCCAAAATATTTTGTGTTCCATTTGGCGTGCTTTTTGGAAGCATCACTCAAAGTTATATTTTAACTAGAAATAAAGGATTTTCTAATTAATAAAATAAGTTACTACAACATTTTAATTATAAATCTTGAAATAGCCTTTGAAAATGACTATTTTTGAACACTATAATTTTTGAATAATAAAACTAGAGCAAGTTTGATATCATAAAATAAGGCAGTTTAAGTAGTAATTGCCAAGAAGTTTATCAAAAATTGTAATCTCCACTTCTCTCACATTTCGTAATTCTTATAGTTGATATGCTAATTTGATTAATATAAGTTTTATCGAATTAGGAGTGTATAATTATCATCATTCGCCATGTTAAGAAGATATTGGGTCAATTTCATTAATTTATATTTATGGTTTCAAATTGTTAAAATTGATTTTAGTCCTACGTAATTCAGCAGACAGATGAACTAAATTTTTATTGAGAGTAGATTAACTTCCATAAGTAC
This sequence comes from Hexamita inflata, assembly GCA_963988835.1. Classification (NCBI taxonomy): domain Eukaryota; phylum Fornicata; order Diplomonadida; family Hexamitidae; genus Hexamita; species Hexamita inflata. The sequence goes on from CAXDID010000049.1 coordinate 63,969, forward strand.
GTCTCGTTATATTAGAACCTTCAAATTCCCAATCCCTACCAAAGATAATTTACTTTTTTATGTAAAGTTGAGTTACTTATTTTAAAATTATAATGTAGTTTAGGATTAAATAATATGGGAAAGTATAGTTTACTAGGTAAAGATTATAATTTAGGAGTTTGAAATTAATTCACTTCAAATGATTACTAATCAATATTTCCAAATTGTTTGTATTGCAACTAATTGTTTGGATTCAAGCTATATTAGATCTGTAAATTAGGATACATGAATATAGTCATCATACTAAAATAAATGTATTTTTGCACTTATTATTCGTAATGATAAGCTAAAATAAGTACAATTAAAATATAGTTTTAATAAGCGCTTTCGTTTAGTTTCATCAACTCTAACATAAATTGATAATTTCTAAAAACCACGCAGAACAGAAATTTCAATACATAAATGAATGATGAAATTAAAATGTACAAATTTTAGAAGGTCTAGTACTTTCATTTTAAAATGAGGGAATCAAGGTTATAAATAGAAATAAGTTTATCTGTAATTAATTAGAAGTTAATAAATACTATTAACATATCTATCATTAAAATTTAAGAATTATACCTGAAGTGAAATTATATAAAATAATTTTAACAGTATTTATTTTACCTCAGATAACATATTAAAATTGAATATAAATCTTGTATCATGTTTGGAACACCTATAAAGTGTTTGATACAGTCATAATTGATGAAATATACAAGTTAGAATAAATATAACGGAGATTAAGTATGTATCGTATGCCATTTAGTTGTAAATTAAGAGTGAAATACTTTTTAGCTCTAAAATCATTTGATAATAACTCTAGAAGTTCATAAATTTACATAGAAATTACATGAAATTACTTAATTAAAGCATTATAACTCACTAATAAATAAAAATATCACATTTAAGCATAATAATATTCAATTATTTACTCCGAAATTACACAAATATTACTTTAAATATAAATACTGAATATTAATTTCAACTAATTTTAAAGTTTACAACTTTAAAAAGAATTTAGTGCTGCTAAATTTTATATACTGATTTAAAACACATATTTTTGCATTATAAACGAGTATAATGAGTTATATTCTATAATTTGAATAATAGAGCTACCGGGCGACTCTATTTTTTAGAGTTTTTTATATGATTAATGGAGTGGTAATATATTACTATAATGTACTACAATTGTCTAAATAATATAATAATTTAATATTTAGAAGAGAATAATGTTAAATGTTATCAAAATTATACTAACAATTAAGATTTATACGAAGTAGTATAAATTTATACTTATACGTATACTACTTTTAAAATTTATACTACTTTTTCGTATAAAAACCATCCCTAACCAATGCTAATAATTCAACCACAATTGTTTTATTTAATGTAATGTTTAATAGTTGACCGCCACTCCAATGAAAGCTACTTTCTCATCACTAACATATTGTCATGATGGATTCGAACGTGTTTTTGAACCATTAACTGCAGAACAGATTTAAAGAGCTTTATCATCTGCTTTAAGCAAAATCGTAACTTTCTAAAGCGAAACATTTGATATTTTGTTCCACGATTGTCAGTACATTCTGAGTATAGCCGAAATAGTTGATCTGTTTCACGTTGACTTGAAGGAACAATACGCTAGTGGTAATGTATCATTAATAGGTTATTTGGGCGATGCTTGTGTATTCTTGTTTAAAACGACTTAAACGAAAAAGGAGTTTAAGTCGTCAGTCAAATTTTTATTACAGAGACGGGTGTGGATAAGATAGTTAAAAGATATTACAGTTACTGTAATAATAATTAAGAATATATTCATTGAGGTATCTAATTAATAGTAACTTTATCTAATAATATTCAGATAAAATGACTAACTTAACTGTAACCTTATCAGCACTAAGGAAGCTCAATTCAATCATTCCAACTTCATCTTGTAAATCATGACAATCTACAAATCCACACAATAACGTTACCTCTGAGCCGATATATCATACACTAAAAATTTTTGAGACACAAGTCTTACAAATCCTATGTATAATTCCCAAGTAATTATGAAATTAGAACTTAATGCCATTAGTAATATATAGATTATTATTTCACACCAACAAATGAAAATTGTAGTTTAGAGAGTAAACGAAGCCTCAGTTACCTATGAAAATACTTCCAATTCAATTTAAAAGGGAATATGCGTGTTACTTGGTATTAGAACTGATGATTTCGAAATGGACACTGACTATATAATTTCGAAAATTCTTAACATGCGCCTTTGGGATGATGGTGATAAAACATGGTGTAAGTCAGTTATGGATATAGACGGTGAAATTCTTATCGTTTCTTAGTTCACACTTTACGGTTTCATGAAAGGTCATAAACCAGATTTTCATAATTCTATGAATAATGAAGATTCTAAGGCTATGTATGAAAAGTTTATTGAAAAACTTAAATAAAAATGGCCCAAAGTATAACATGGTTTCTTTGGAGAACACATGACAGTGAATATAGTGAATGATGGACCAGTTACAATTGTGTTAGATTCTAGAGAAGAAGAAAGATTAGAAGGTGCTGAAGGCATGGCTAAAATGGGTGGTATTAAAGCTTTAAAGGGATATGAAAGACATTTAAAAGCAAAAGAAGCTGCATTAAATAAATAAAAATCAAAAGAAACTCAGATTGTGTCTGAATAAAATAATGTTCCATAAATAGAAACTTAATAAGTTGAGTGAACAAACACATTAATTTTTCACATCAAATGACTGATTAATTTCATATTCAAACCTCTAAAATATAGCTAAAAGACGCTTAGCCAGTGTAATTGCTTGTTACTAGCACCTATGTAGGGTATGTCAGTAATAATCAAATTAATATTTAAATAAATGATCAAATAAGCACCATAGAACTCAGTCGTTAATACACCAGAGTATACGCAACGCCGTTATACATTCTATGTTGCTCTGGAGAAGAATTCACTGACATTTTCTCCACAACCACATTAAGTTTAGTGTTGACAAAGTAGTTTTGCGTTACTTCTGCAGATTAGGACCTGGTTGGGACACTATCTGGAGACGTTTATCAGCTGACTGACACTGATGCAAAGTTAGTTGTGTAATTGGATTCGGAGGTTGTACAGGTATAGAAGGTTAAATCGGTTTTGTTGGCTTCAACGTTGACAAAGCTTGTGTTGATGCCTCTTTTTGATCCGATTCCAGTTTAAGTTGGTTCAAAGCCTAGGAAAAACACGCGTCATGGCGGTTGTTGTGATACGCAGCTTTGTTATGCGGTGCGTCCCAACAACAAGATTTTCGTGTTTGATCGTGCGTAATAAGTGGTTACAGCAACTTTAAGTTTGAAGGAGTCCATATAGAACTTTACTGATTTGGATTACGTGCCTTCAGCAGATCCTGAATCAATTGACACTGATTTCGGGCTGATGGAGCTCATTGACAAGCAGCTTGCCCTAGTATACACATCTCAGACCATTTTCATTGTTGATTTATCTTTGCCGGCTGTACTATCCTCTTTCTACGTGAAGAACGTGAATTTCTGCGTTAGCAGCAGCAGAATCGTCTTCCAGCGCCTGGACGAGATCATAATCCAGAAAATTCAGTCGGGACCCGCTCCAATTGCGCCCAAAAAAGCTCCTAAAATTATTGAAAATGAACCAACAGTTGAGAAACCGGTTCAAAAAACGCAACTAATAAAAAATTACTCTCCGTTTTCAATATTCTCAGACGAAAACGAGAAAGAACCGGTGAAAATCGAGTACAAAAACAGCCTGAAAGTGATTAAACCAAAAATAAACGTTAAAATATCTCCTTTAACGAGCTACTTCCAATTTTTGAAGCAGGACGAAAAGGAAGATATGCTGTCAAGCGAGTACTTCAAACTGAGCGAAACGGCCGGCATACAAAAAATTCAAATAGAATCAACGGATTTAGACTAAATTAACCAAGAAACTGATACTTTGAACAAATTAAACAAATTTGCAGTCGAACTCGCCCCACAGTACATACAACTACTCGCACAAAGCGAACGCACAGACCCACTGTATCCACACGTAAAATAATTCATATCTGCACTGGCAACCAAATCAGTTATCAGCCTCGCAGCATTCGAAGATATACAATCAGAGCAACCATTCACCTCCTGGTACCGCAAAAGTGATGCTTCATTGGACGACTTCGAAGAAATCATATTCAATTTTGAAACATACCCAGAAGACTACAAAATAGATATCAAAAATCGCATAAACATGCTCAAACCACTTCTAGGCCCATATGCAATTCACTTTGTAGGACTACTCTATCACATACCAGACATATTTTCAGAAAAATATAGAGACAATGATTTGGCATCATAATAACTCGTATTTTGCAAATAATGTCATGACTATGACCTTTCAAACGTGCCAGAAATGGAATTTAATGCCGAAATTATTCTTATCATTTTAAATAATTAACCAACTCAACAAATAGCTGATTATATTGAATAAGTTCACAAATTTAAGTAAAGTTGTAAAGAAGTTTTCCAACAGTTATATGACAACTATTATAATTTAGTACTGACCTAAAATATCAAGAGAAAAGATAAATACATTATACTTGGATTATTGAGCGATAACACCGTAATAACAATGGCTTGTTTCCTAAAATATTTAATTACTAACAAAATATCAATTAATTTTTCATAAGATATACAAATAGTTTCAAAATTTTTGAAAGAAATTGATTGTGACGAAATGCATGATGCTATATAAGACTGGATTAACCAATCCTTCACAACTCTGAATATTTATCATTTAATCTTGATGATGTTGTATAAGCTTAACGCTTAACACTTAATAATTAATATATTGGCATGTTTAGGGCATATACACGAAGTAATTAGCATTGCGAAAACTAATAAGTCTATTATTATTAACTCTTATAAACTTCTGCTCAGGAATGTTAAACCTGATGGCGTTTTGGATTTATACAAATAAGCTGGTTTAATCACACAAGAAAATGTCCAATAAATAATAAAAGAATCAATAGGTTACATAAAATATGATTTATTAAAGTCCCTTGCAATACAGTTCGATTGTCTTAATATCAAGGTGTTGCGCAATTTGATTTCGGTTAAGTGACTTCAGACGTTATATACACATTTATTTTTTCTAAACTATTGCTCAGATATTATTGAATTTCAGTATTTTTCATCTAAATTATACAGCTCAGTAAAACCTATCAATATCTGCTCCTGTTAATGTCAAGTCTCATTTATAAAATGACTCACTTAACTGTAACCTTATTATCAGTACTAATCAAGTCTCATTTATATAAGGTAAATTAAAGATTTCCATCTAATATGAGCCAAACAAAACTCTGGAATTAACAGCTCTTTTTAATCCACCGCATATTATTGCTCAAATTAACTACCACCTCCAATTATGCAAACCATTCTCTTGAAAAATACTCTGAACAGCCAAATAATCCATTTTGAAGTTCAGTCTTAACAAACGGTAAGCGACATAATAACTTCACTCCAATCCCAGTTCAACAAAACGGTGAAGTTGATGTACAAATCAAAACTGCTCCAAAAGGATTTGAAACTGGAGCAGCTCCAAATAAAGGAGCCGATTCTAATCTTCTTCAGCCAAAAAATTCCAATCACAGACCTAAAACAAGAAACACAGGAGATAATCATAAACAAAATATATCAGAAACAGCACCCGCTGGACGCAATCGTTAAAAAAGAAGTCAAAGTAGAACACAAAGGGGTGGACATACTAAAATACGCAACTGACGCAGACCTAGACTCACTCCAATTCCTCGTTGAAAAAACTGATCTGCACAAAATACTTGACACACACCCGGAGGAAGTAAACAAATTCCTGCCCAAAGACAACCGGGAACAATACATCATCAAATCACTCAACGACTTCAAAAAGAACCAACTTCAAATGAACAACCTATTCGAAGAACTCGGAGCTGACATACAACCCGGGCTATAACTGGTCTCAATGCTACTTAAAAAGAAATTAGAATAATAACACTCTTAAAAATGAAATTTGTCTTTTGTGTATGTACCTAACCTTATATATTATAATATTTAAGTATTATTTAGTTATCGCACAGTACACTACCAAATCGTCAAATATCGTCAAGAATATCTACAAAATATCAATCAAAATACTCAAATCATGGCGAGAACCTTGTCCAACAAGTTCTCTAAAATGCAAACGTCTTCCTATTTGTAAATCTAGCTTTTTGGCTCCGAAAGGCTGTCGAAGGACTTGTTTTGGTTGAGCATGGCAGCTTATTACAGATTTCTCCGAAGAGATTCTTCGAGAGTCAGGCTTTGCCTTTATTTTCTTTGATGTTTTTCCATGGGAGCTTGGGCTCTTTGGTCGATGACGAATGCGGATTGGGTGTGCTTTTTCAAGCGCAATCTGCCACCGTCGTTGATGCTTTGTCTAAGCGCGTCCTATTGCTCAACCCAGTTCTTAACTGTCTTTGGTTGGATGCAAAAGTGCTGGGCAGCAAGCATCGCGTTGTTGAGAGCGTTGGAGGATATCCAGTCGAGGACCTGGTTTTTGAATTGGATGGAATAGGCGTGTTTACTCATTATGTAGTGGATCATAGTAGACAACGGTTGCTGCAAAGCGTGTGGATACTCTTTTGGCGGCGAATGTTTATAGCTCTGAAGTTTAACAGCGTAGTGTGAACGCCAAAAATATATCTCAATCCTTCAGAGTTCATTGATAACTGAGTAGTAGTCATTCTGATGCTACTTTCTTAATATAAGTGTTTAAACAGCCATATTCACTGTTTATATAAGATCATATAAACCGCAGATTAAATTTCAAGGAAGATTTGAAAAATATTATATCGTGACACTCGGTCGCACGCTAATAAATAAAATAGCCTCTCAATTACTCAAGTGCAAAGAATAATTTACTTGCAAATATGCTTTGCGTTTACATAAATAGATTTTCTTCAGGGCTATACTGTATATCAAAACAAAGTGTTGTATTTTACACAGTACACTACCAAATCGTCAAATATCGTCAAGAATATCTACAAAATATCAATCAAAATACTCAAATCATGGCGAGAACCTTGTCCAACAAGTTCTCTAAAATGCAAACGTCTTCCTATTTGTAAATCTAGCTTTTTGGCTCCGAAAGGCTGTCGAAGGACTTGTTTTGGTTGAGCATGGCAGCTTATTACAGATTTCTCCGAAGAGATTCTTCGAGAGTCAGGCTTTGCCTTTATTTTCTTTGATGTTTTTCCATGGGAGCTTGGGCTCTTTGGTCGATGACGAATGCGGATTGGGTGTGCTTTTTCAAGCGCAATCTGCCACCGTCGTTGATGCTTTGTCTAAGCGCGTCCTATTGCTCAACCCAGTTCTTAACTGTCTTTGGTTGGATGCAAAAGTGCTGGGCAGCAAGCATCGCGTTGTTGAGAGCGTTGGAGGATATCCAGTCGAGGACCTGGTTTTTGAATTGGATGGAATAGGCGTGTTTACTCATTATGGAGTGGATCATAGTAGACAACGGTTGCTGCAAAGCGTGTGGATACTCTTTTGGCGGCGAATGTTTATAGCTCTGAAGTTTAACAGCGTAGTGTGAACGCCAAAAATATATCTCAATCCTTCAGAGTTCATTGATAACTGAGTAGTAGTCATTCTGATGCTACTTTCTTAATATAAGTGTTTAAACAGCCATATTCACTGTTTATATAAGATCATATAAACCGCAGATTAAATTTCAAGGAAGATTTGAAAAATATTATATCGTGACACTCGGTCGCACGCTAATAAATAAAATAGCCTCTTAATTACTCAAGTGCAAAGAATAATTTACTTGCAAATATGCTTCGCGTTTACATAAATAGATTTTCTTCAGGGCTATACTGTATATCAAAACAAAGTGTTGTATTTTACACAGTACACTACCAAATCGTCAAATATCGTCAAGAATATCTACAAATTATCAATCAAAATACTCAAATCATGGCGAGAACCTTGTCCAACAAGTTCTCTAAAATGCAAACGTCTTCCTATTTGTAAATCTAGCTTTTTGGCTCCGAAAGGCTGTCGAAGGACTTGTTTTGGTTGAGCATGGCAGCTTATTACAGATTTCTCCGAAGAGATTCTTCGAGAGTCAGGCTTTGCCTTTATTTTCTTTGATGTTTTTCCATGGGAGCTTGGGCTCTTTGGTCGATGACGAATGCGGATTGGGTGTGCTTTTTCAAGCGCAATCTGCCACCGTCGTTGATGCTTTGTCTAAGCGCGTCCTATTGCTCAACCCAGTTCTTAACTGTCTTTGGTTGGATGCAAAAGTGCTGGGCAGCAAGCATTGCGTTGTTGAGAGCATTGGAGGATATCCAGTCGAGGACCTGGTTTTTGAATTGGATGGAATAGGCGTGTTTACTCATTATGGAGTGGATCATAGTAGACAACGGTTGCTGCAAAGCGTGTGGATACTCTTTTGGCGGCGAATGTTTATAGCTCTGAAGTTTAACAGCGTAGTGTGAACGCCAAAAATATATCTCAATCCTTCAGAGTTCATTGATAACTGAGTAGTAGTCATTCTGATGCTACTTTCTTAATATAAGTGTTTAAACAGCCATATTCACTGTTTATATAAGATCATATAAACAGCAGATTAAATTTCAAGGAAGATTTGAAAAATATTATATCGTGACACTCGGTCGCACGCTAATAAATAAAATAGCCTCTCAATTACTCAAGTGCAAAGAATAATTTACTTGCAAATATGCTTTGCGTTTACATAAATAGATTTTCTTCAGGGCTATACTGTATATCAAAACAAAGTGTTGTATTTTACACAGTACACTACCAAATCGTCAAATATCGTCAAGAATATCTACAAAATATCAATCAAAATACTCAAATCATGGCGAGAACCTTGTCCAACAAGTTCTCTAAAATGCAAACGTCTTCCTATTTGTAAATCTAGCTTTTTGGCTCCGAAAGGCTGTCGAAGGACTTGTTTTGGTTGAGCATGGCAGCTTATTACAGATTTCTCCGAAGAGATTCTTCGAGAGTCAGGCTTTGCCTTTATTTTCTTTGATGTTTTTCCATGGGAGCTTGGGCTCTTTGGTCGATGACGAATGCAGATTGGGTGTGCTTTTTCAAGCGCAATCTGCCACCGTCGTTGATGCTTTGTCTAAGCGCGTCCTATTGCTCAACCCAGTTCTTAACTGTCTTTGGTTGGATGCAAAAGTGCTGGGCAGCAAGCATCGCGTTGTTGAGAGCGTTGGAGGATATCCAGTCGAGGACCTGGTTTTTGAATTGGATGGAATAGGCGTGTTTACTCATTATGGAGTGGATCATAGTAGACAACGGTTGTTGCAAAGCGTGTGGATACTCTTTTGGCGGCGAATGTTTATAGCTCTGAAGTTTAACAGCGTAGTGTGAACGCCAAAAATATATCTCAATCCTTCAGAGTTCAGTAATAACTGTGTAGTAGTCATTCTGATGCTTCTTTCTAAGTATAAGTGTTTAAACAGCCATATTCACTGTTTATATAAGATTATATAAACCGCAGATTAAATTTCAAGGAAGATTTGAAAAATATTACATCGTGACACTCAGTCGGACGCTTATAAATAAAATAGCCTCTTAATTAGTCAAGTGCAAAGAATAATTTACCCGCAAATATGGTTTGCGTTTACATAAATCGGTTTTCTTCAGGGTTACACTGTATATAGAAACAGAGTGTTGTATCTTACACAATTCACTCTCAAATCTTCAAATAATATAAAAAATATCTACAAAAATATCAATCAAAATACTCAAATCATGGCGAGAACCTTGTCCAACAAGTTCTCTAAAATGCAAACGTCTTCATGTTTGTAAATCTAGCTCTTTGGCTCCGAAAGACTGTCGAAGGACTTGTTTTGGTTGAGCATGGCAGCTTGTTACAGATTTCTCCGAAGAGATTCTTCGAGAGTCAGGCTTTGCCTTTATTTTCTTTGATGTTTTTCCATCGGAGCTTGGGCTCTTTGATCGATGACAAAGGCGGATTGGGTGTGCTTTTTCAAGCGCAATCTGCCGCCGTCGTTGATGCTTTGTCTGAGCGCGTCTTATTGCTCAACCCAGTTCTTAACTGTCTTTGGTTGGATGCAAAAGTGCTGGGCAGCAAGCATCGCGTTGTTGAGAGCGTTGGAGGATATCCAGTCGAGGACCTG
>CAXDID010000050.1:0-92973 GCA_963988835.1 Hexamita inflata
AATACTGTTGTATATAAACGGCAATACACATCAATGTTTTCATTTAGCTACATTGTAATTGTAATATATTGCCACAACGCATGCTACAATTGTAGTCTACAAAATCCTTTTTTAATAACATGACACTCACTCAACAGCAACAATCCAACAATACATCTAAACGCAATAAATAAATATATACTAGTTATTTTACTATAGCCAAGTAAAAATAATATATATTTTCATAATTTTTGTAGTTCATAATATTCCAGTTTATTAAAATGATTCATCTTTGTTTTCCAATCTAAGTGAATCTTCGTTTGGATATCATTTGTGAGCAAGAAATGTAATGAGATTAGAATTACAATTCAAAGAACTCAACAACAATGAATAACAATAAACATTGTAAAATATTTTTAATATAATAAGACATCGAGAATCATTAAGAGTACCAGTAGTTTGGTAATTGGATTCATAATGTACAAAAAGAAGCGTATCAAGTAAGTTTATGACAGACAGAAAATGACTTTGCAAAACACTCCAGAGACTATGAGGAAAATTATCATATTATTAAAATATACTATTTCTATCTTTTAGTTTTAAAATACTTTTTGTACTTATGAAGATATTAATATTCTCACATCTTCTTCTGTAAAAACAGAATCGAAACCGCTATCGCTATTGCAAACAGAGACATCGTAACAATGAATATTGTATAGTTGTTTTGGTACTCAGCGATGACAGCTTTGAAAATGATGAACTCGTATTTAGATATAATCGCGAAGCCGATCTCTGCGCTCTTGATCTTCTCTTTTGTAAAGACTTAGTTCTCCTTGCATGTTTACTTTGCGTAAATCGTATCTGCTACATATTCCTCGCATACGAAACATAATTATTGCCTCAATAAACTGTAGTCAACCTCTCTATGAAACTTGTACAATCCGAGCGATTGCGTCTTCTTGTTCTCTTAATAGAATATTCCTAGATTGTTCTTCTCTGTTGCCTTCACCAGATTCGAAACGCATTTTGTGATGTTTTCGAAGTAGTAGTCGATACAGCTCCTGTTTTTGTGTAGATGAAGAACAGCTCTGTTCACACAGGCGACGTAAAATGGGTCGTGATACACGAATAATTCAAAGATTATTTTATTGGTTACATCTAAATATGACACGACCATTATAGTTTTTGATGCGGAATCGTCGTGGTTGTATCTGAGTTTATTGGACTCTTCAATATTTTTGAACGAAACACCCACATTTTCATTAAATTCTTCGATATCATATGATTCTTGAATACGTAATGAATTAACATTATCGTAAAGGTAGATATCTACACTTGCTGTAACTACACTAGGTAAATCGCATTCAAGTTTATTGATGAACGAATCTCTGAACTATAATTGAACACTATCTGAATTTAGAACAGCGTACATAGCTAAGTGTGAATCGTGCGTTTTACAATTATGGGTGTCTTTGGCTAGAATATTATCAAATTCCTTGGTGATTATTGTGTTGATTCCGTTTGTATCGAACTTCAGGTTCATCGTTATTCTGATCCTTCTGTTTTCAACGAACTTTGTGTAGAAGCTAGCAAGCTAAGCTGTTATTGCAGTCGTTTTCTTGATCCTGTAGGTTGAGATCAGATTGAACTAAGTTGATGTTGTCTGATATTCATTTGAAGAGCATCCAGCTGTACACGGATATATAGGAATCTTCTCGTTACTAAGCCCTGACTAGAATTCCAAGTATACTTGCAAGGCAGGATCTATTTTCACATCGCAGTTGTTGGCGATCACGCTGATATCGATGTCTCCATACATCGTGTACTCCATCTGAACTTTCTAGAAGCAGTTCGTCCCGTTGTATCTGGTGCGCTCAATCGTATTTACTGAGTTGTTGACTTTCACCAGGTTCACATCGTACCAGAGCTCATACATCGCGTGTTCTTTGTCCATTACGTGATCGTAATCCGTAGGAGATAGCTAGAATGTGACAACTATCTCTTAGTTGTACCTATAGGTGAACTTAACTTGGGCTTGTCCTGCTTTTGGAAAAGAAATATCATCGAAATGGATTTAAGTGACCACTGTCTTCCCAGGAAGGTAGATTTTGCACAAGTTTTCATCGGTGATCAAATCTAAAATTTCGAATGGAATTAAGTGGAGACTCAACTGTTTAGTTAAATCGTTTCCGTTCACGTAACTTAATGTTGAAAAACACTGGCTAAACGAAATCGCATCGTCTGCGATGCTTGCACAAAACAAGAGCATTTGAAGTGAATATATACAATTTCAATAATTGAAATAACTTTTTCTTAAGTTTTAAAGTATTAGTTACATTCATTTAGTTACATTCATTTAGTGTTATTGTGTATTAATAATGTGGATTGATTTGCTAAATACTTTAATTTTTATTGTAATTGTTAATATCATGTGTTAGTATAACTAATTTACTAACATTGCAAGTATAATTGAATACACTAAATTTACAAAAAATAAATATAATTATTTTAAAAAATGTAAGTACATTGTAAATATGCAAAATTTTAGTTTAACAATAATTTTTATGGAGATTTGGTATATGAAAAGAAATTATCGTTTACAAATATTTTTTTAAGTCAGCATTTGATATAGAATTAGGAATAAAATATATTATATATGTTATATTATGATAACACTAATCTATTTTCTATTTTCGATTTGAAAATATATTGAAAATGTAGTCTTGATACATCATTGTTTAAACATGACCGTATAGTATAATAACATGACTCACTCAACAGCAACAATCCAACAATACATCTAAACGCAATAAATAAATATATATTTGTTAAAACTAAATTATAACGACTTTTGTAAATTATAACGACATCATTTACTAATTTTTATATTAGAGCTCCAAGGCTCAGCCGTTTTCAGGCTTTCCTCATCAGGAAAGTTTTCTTTATTCAACGATTTTTGATTTAAAAGTTTTATTTCGCCCAAGACTTGGAATTGATTTATTCCGTTTAGATTCTATTCCACACCACGAAATGAAAAATTGCAATATGCTCACTTCCCATTGAGAATGTGAGTTCTGGCGCAAGGAAAACGGATGGATTTGAGCGCAAAAATCTTGAATTAGCATTAAAAATATATATGTTTGAATTGCAACTTTTATATAACGAAAACTTTATAATTAAAACTTTATTTTAAAGAAAACTTTCCAAATGAGGAAAGCTTGTAAATGGCTGAGCCTTGGAGGTCTATTATTTTATTATTATTATTTGAATTTAGTTCTGATTGCGCGATTCTCTCTTACCTTTTTCTCCCGTTCCTCACCGAATGACATTTTTGAGCAGAACTCAATTCCGTTCTCTGTTCCCCAACCTCCTCTAAAGTCGCCAGAACAAAGACTTGCGTAGAAAATCAGTAAAACTGTCTTAAAGTTAAACTGGATTGCTTCACAATATTTTCACCTTCTTCGTCCAGTTTTTCAAACGTAACAAATCCGGTTTTCAACATATTAGTTATTTAATATATTATTAAAAAAAATATATTAGATAACTCAATGTAATAATAATTATTACATTGGGTACAGATTTTGATTGTTAGAGAAAAAACGCCCTTAACCCGAGTAATAGTGAGAATTAATTTCCTACTACTACACCTTAATGAATATATTTTAATAAGAATAAATATGCAGTAGCTGTAATCTTATAACTATCTTATCCACACCCATCATCTCTGAAAATTTAATAATCTAACATTAATATTATATGAATATTAATAACAATACTATCATTTCTGATATAATTTGATGACATCTCAAATAATTAACACTGAAAATATAGAGTCCTTTATGTACAGGAGTAAAGAACGCGTTAAGATGAAAATATAGCATTTTTAAATGTTTCTTGTGATTGAAGTAATTGATTATTGAGTGGATGTTTTTTTGAGATGTACCAAAAGAGTGAGCCGATATATATTTCCTTCTGTTGCTATTAAGCCAAAGAGTAGTGTCAAACAACCAAGACATACTATCGTTATGAAGCTATTTCCGCCACGTATATTGATTTTCCATCTCACGCTCCAAAAAATGAATTTAGACCAAACGCCTTTTTTGGCTAAATAAATTATTTAAATATCTAAGAAGCTGTTAAATTATTATTTAATTTGAATCCATCTTCGTAACTTTACCTATGAAATATTTTGACGATATTGCATTTTGAAACTGTTTCAACTTATAACTTGATAGGCTTACATGGTCCGTCAAAGAAGTGATGTGGTACCACTTGCTATTTAAATTACGATATTGTTCTTTCCATTAAGTTTCTTGGTTTGGTTGAAATCGAAATGAATATATTTAGAAGTGATTGAATTGGCTCGTTAACACAATAATAGATATTTAGTATTTGATATTAACATGCATGATATTAACATGCATTAAATCATTCATCATAAATTTAAACTAGTTAGTTACCGTTTTTACTGTAAAATATATTTCTGAAAGTTTTTGAGCAAATGAACTTAATAAACTATAACCATTCCAACTATTGACAATAGCTTACTTTTGACAATAATTGACAATTAGACAATAATTTTTATTAACTTTTCATAATAGAAAAAGAGATTAGAGATTAGATTTTGAGTCATTTTAATAGCTATTATTTTGCCTTATTTTCTTCAATGTAAAATTGAAGCGCGATATTTAAATTCTTATGTATATGAGTAAATATTCCGCTTTAGCTATGAAAAAATAGTATTCAGTTCAATATTTCATTTGGGATCCCTTATTATACTATAAGAAACCTAAAGTAAGTTAAAATGCATTTATATATCATAGTTTAAAATTAGTTCATTTCATCTGCAACTGACTGGCTGAGCATGCGTAGATGCTGGCTGGGATTTGGTTGAGATCTTGTGGTAGGTTTTGGATTTGGTTTTGTTGGATGCCTTGTATGACTTGGTCTATTTTGAGGAACTTTTATCTTTCGTTTTCGTTTGCCATGAGTGTGATTGCGAGACCTCTGTGTCCGAATCTGCCACATCTTCCGATTCTGTGGAGATAATCGTCGGATCCGTTTGGAACTTCGAAGTTGATGACGACGTTGACGGTTCTGATATCAATTCCTCTTGTGTAAAGATCGGTTGTAACAAGAACTCTTGCGTTTCCTTGGGAGAAGTCGTGGAAGATCTTTGAACGCTCTTCAAGGTCCATTTTAGAGTGGACGAAGAGTGCTGGGATCTTTAGTTCGTTACTGAGCATGTAAGAGAGTGGTTCGCACTTGGTGTAGTTGTTGACGAAAACGATGCATTGGTTGATCTGAAGTTTTTTGAATAATGCGTTTACGAGCATGACTTTGTACTTCTCCTCGCGCACGTTGGCGATGTATTGAGTAACTCCTTGTAAAGTGAGAGATGTGGTCATGCAGTTTACCATTTCTGGGTTGTTCATGAGCTCGTTGCAGAATGTTTCAACCGATTTGGGGAAGGTGGCTGAGAATAGGCACTTCTGAACGTCCGCTGGGCAGGACTGGATGAGGAAGCGCAGGTCAGCTTCGAAGGTTTGCTCGCCAATGAGCTTATCGGCCTCGTCCACGACGAAGGTGTTCACCTTGTTGAAGTGAATGGAGCGGTGGTCGATGAAGGACTTGATACGGGCCGGGGTACCGACTATTATAACTGGATTCTTCTTCAAACGCTCGAGATCTTCCTTCACATCAACACCACCTACTAAGCACATTACACGATCCTCCAACCCGGTAAGCATTGAACCAAATTACTTTATATTGAATGCCAATTACATAGCTAGCTCCTTTGTATGCGCAATCACTATCGCCTGGATGTTATTTGAGGTTAATTTTATGTTGTTCAAAATTGGGATGGAGAACGCTCCGGTTTTGCCCGTTCCGTTCTTGGCTCTGGCCACAACATCAACACCATTCAAAATAATTGGTATGGCTTGTTCTTAAATTGGAGTTGCTTCTACAAAGTTGCATTTTCTAAGGCTTGCGACTAATTAAGGATTCAGTTTCATATCTGAAAACTTTATTCCGTTACCTTTAACGTCTTCTGTTTGTTCACGAGTATCTTTAACTGGTAATGACATATATAAATATTGTTCAAAAGGAGGAAGTGGAATTTACTCAAAAATTAATATTAAATTATGAATTCATACTAATATCACTTATAAAATATTAGGCTTTTAATAATTCTGTAAAATAAAGTTAAATTAAAGATCCATTCATTACAAACTAATTCCCTTAAATACTAATAATCTTATTAATATACTATTATACCAACTAAAGTATTTACAGTTTGAATGATGAACTTAAGGGTTTAATATATTTAAATATTTATATTAAAAATCTTATATAACTTGAATATTCTTTAAAATCTAGACATTAGTTATTTATCGGTCACTAGTCCATTCTTTTGTATAGTTTTTACAATATTTTTTCGTTTTGTTCAATTCTCTCTTCTATATTTGTAAGTTCATTACCAATGATTATTTTTCTGTCTTCGTTATCAAACTGAATTTTTTCTATCTTCATCCCATTAATTCTGTTTTTATTTCTAAGTTTAGCATTAGATTCGGCTAAATCGGCTTGGAGATAAAAATTAGCTTTTTTAAGAGCTTGGTTCTCTTCTTAAATTCTAAACATTTTAATTGACATCTACTCTAGCTGCATTCTTTGTGTTTTTATTTATAACATAAGAAGTTCTTTTTCCTCAACAAGTTTATCATTAAATTTATTTTGGTCGTGTGTAATATGACTATTTCTAATAGATTCGTTCATGTTGGAAAATATATGAGAATCAGAGGAAGAAAGATCCAAATCCACTTTATTTGTAGGTGAAAATTCTTAATAGGATAAATCATCAGCTACAGATTGATTATTCGGCGTTGTACATTTCTCAGTCTAACTAGTACTCATTTTGCGCTAAATTGGTGTTGATTAAACGGGGAGCTCTAATTTACGATTAATAGGAGCTCTTGCTGCCATAGACTTGAATAATTTTTGCATTTGAAGTGGATTCAATATATAGTTATTACTTAAAGCTTATAATATTTACATTATCATCATGTTTTCATTTATAAAGGTAAAAATGCTTGAGAACAAAAAAATCTCATGTAAATAATATAATATGCTATTATTGATATTTAAAAATTGAATATGATTAGAAGAAGAATATTTAAATCATCTCAATTCCCTGTACAAAGCGATAACAAACCATATTATTGCAATTATGGCTGAAATACCAGAGGTAATTCCAAGATAATTGATGTAGTGATTTTCATCAGCGAAATATATTTAAACAGCCGAACACTGTGCTCCCATAAAGTGAAATATTCCCGAAATATTTTATGAATTCTTAATTGTTTCGTAAGCTTAAAACTAATCAGCACTCATATCCAAGTCCATGCAATACGGTTATACATCGAAGTTCAATGGATAACTAATTTAGCCTTTCAAATCTAAAATAGTTGAATGCCCTTCAATTGCAAATTTAGGGAATCCAGCAATTAGTTAAAGACTAACTTAAATGTCGGATTTATATGTTATCCACGCGCCTATGCTTACACACAGCTTGGTCTTTGAAATATTTACGATGGCGTTGTAATCGAATTTAGCGAGTCTTGCTGTTGATAATGTTTAGAATGACTACACTACATTATCGTTTTTATAAAATTTTCTTTCTATGAATGAAGTCCAAGACGTCATTTTTCTTGCTGTAGCGAGTTTGTTTGAACATTTTTCTGTACCTTCTTATTCATCCCCGCATTATAAATAAACAAATGCAGTATTAAAATCGAAAATAGCATTTGCAAAAGTGAATTAAACGATAGTACTTTATCTGAAATCAGGGTTATCTTATATTTGAATTACTATTCTCGATTAATCATATGAACCAATAAATTATTAAATAGGTTATGCACAATACACTCGCGAAGAGTTAATAGGTAAATCAATTCTAATAGTGTCTTTAAACATAATAAGTTGTTATGATGTAAAACAGTCAAAATTATTTACGAAGTAATTTGACATAGTGCTAATTTCTGTGTAAATAGAGAACGGTGAATCTCTTGAATATGTTGATGTACTGGAATTATCTGGGATAAGTCCTGGAAAATTTAGAGTAAGTTCGGCGTAGTTAGATTAGCTGGTAAATTATTCAATAAGGCGTTAGCATGTGCGTTATTCTGTGTCTGTGTAGTCATTTATGCAATCAATGACTAAAATATCAATCAGTTATTAAAGGGTTGAAATTCCAGCTAAGCTGATTGATTTGTAGATTATTATATCAGGATACGCACTCAAAATCAATTATACGTGTTTTGTTGGTATAAATGGTATTTCGCAGCCGTTTGCAGTTCCCTATATTTCAATTACTTGACTTACTGGATTAAATGATATTGTCGGGTTCGTGATGCAGTTTCTCCTGTTATATTTCTCGATTTAGAACGTTGATATAGTATCGGCCACCTCAACGTTCCCCTGTGAAAAATAGAACAAATATGATGCGCTTGAAGCTGCTAGTGCAGCCGCACAACCGTCATTACAATCAAACGTGAGCTCCAAGGCAGTGGTCGCACTGAAAGTTTGTGCTTGAACTGATGTATAAGAAAAAGCTCCAAAATAAACGGTCGCGCTGAACGAGAGAGAGTTCAACTGAGCGCACAGATTCTATTCAGTTGAACCGTCGTTTAAGGGGTACATGACAAGAACTATTGTGTTGCTCTGCGTAATCACTTGAACAGTTGAATTTGTCGCATAGCAGTTAAGCTGAGTTGAAAGGGCAAACAGCATTTTGGTGCGGAATAATAATTATTAATATATATTAAAGAATAGTAAGGGGAAGGAATTAGTATTTAGATTAGTATACAAATCCACAAATCCACATCTAAATATTAAGTTAAAATATCTTATCTTCCTGGAAATAACGTATCAAAATTTAGTCGTTTGTAATCAAACTTTGATTCATTTGTGTGTCAATGTATTACGATTTGTTGTTCTAGATACTCTGATTCGGTATCTTTGATTTTAACCGTCACGGTGGTTTTACATCTTTTATTTTTAATAGGAGATATAACTAAGCCAAAAAATGTAATACGTTTTAAGTTAAAATTGACAAATATTTATTTGATTTTGAATATCTAATTGAAATGACAGAACATATAACAACAGAACAAATCCACTCCCAACGCCAAAATTATAATAGGAATAATAAAACGAAAAGAAATATATAAATCTTATTATAAACAGTGAAAAACAAGAAATAATCGTGTTAAAAATTACGAAAATATAATTGTGAAGTACGTAGTTAAACTATTATATAAATAAAAGTCTCAAAAATTTCATTTGGAAACCAGATATTTAACATATTAATTATTCCACGACTTTGATATAGGAAAAGCTAAACTTCAAAAACTTAGAGAAATACAGCTAAATATATAAATTCCACTTTCACAGATGATCTGTTACAGACTCAATATTATAGTTTTTAATAATTGTTAGCTACTTATCTTGATTGCCTTGAATCTAATGTCATGAGCACTTTAGTACTTAACTTTTTAAATTGATTTTAACAACTTGTAACTTAGTTAATTGTTTAAACTACTTAATACTTATAAAACATCTAATAGCCGGGCTGGAGCGGAAAGCCCTGATGTGAAAGGTAAGTTTGCTGTTGTGAAAATTATTTAAATATTGTTATTATAATGGTATATGCATTCATTAAATACGATTGGCGCATCTTCCTCCACTTTTATTTGCGCTCAAATCCGAACCGGTCCATTTCCACCCCATCAGAAACTAAGTTGATATTTTAACTCAGGAAAAAGATAAAGAGACGCAAATTTAATTGAGCATCTAACTATTTGCACAATAGCTACTGATGCCCCACGAAATAACCATCTTGCGTTCTAAATAATACGGATTGAATTTTACCGGTTTAAAATAGAAAGAATCTTACCGCTGCATCGTAAATTACAGCATCTTGAATAAGTAATATGTTAATAAAATACAGTATTGCGTCTGAGTTTTCCTTTAAACTTTAAAACACAAATAAATTTAGTGTCTCCAATTACAAAATTGATGTGAAATATTTTAATATTACTATATAGATAAGATATTTGTAAGTTATTTTAAACTATTGTAATATTTTGTAAATCAGAAAATAAATTAAAATAATTGATAATATAATACATTTAACTATAATATTAGTCGAAAATGTTAAATATACCACACCACATTGAATTTCAAAAAATCTAAAACATGATCTCACAAAATAAATTATCAACCTTTACTATATATTTAATGATCATAGATGTATTGTAACTAGAAAATAATTCATTTAAAAATTATTTTAGTTCACTATTGCTAATATAGTCGTAAATTACATAAACATGAACGCCTAAAATAATATTATACTATATTCATGTATAAGATAAATTCTATAAAATTTCAAAAGCTCTAAGAGTTAAATTTTTCATTAGTGTGCATTCAACTACATACATAATTTAGCTTATAATAATATCTACCACGAAATATTTTTGTTGAATTCAAAATAGAAATAAAATATATGAAAATGTAATATATACGTAAAATATTGAAAAATTTGCCATCTTTTATGTTCTTTAACATATCATCGTGCTTATTTGAAGTGGAATAGATATGAATTTCGCTTATTAATTAAAGATTAACAATTTATTATTAACATTATATTTATTCAAATTACTTCAAAAGAAATAGCCAAATATTTAAAATATTTTAATGGTAATCAATTGGCTACCCTATTAGATTTGTCATAATTTTTCAGATTTTTTCTGAGTTTTTTAGTATAAGATACACAAATATGATCAGATTTAGCCACCAGCACGCTCCGCTCCACGACATTAGATTATAAAACACTTAAACAAGTAGCTATTAAATAATGAATGTTTATAGAAGCCCAAAAAGAACTATTGAACAAATTTGTACTTTTATAATAATTTGAGGTTAATTATGTCTAATTACAGAAGAAGTGGTGATACATAATATGAAATAATAACATGTGTTCC
The DNA here is from genome assembly GCA_963988835.1 of Hexamita inflata. NCBI lineage: Eukaryota > Fornicata > Diplomonadida > Hexamitidae > Hexamita > Hexamita inflata. The sequence continues at coordinate 11,025 of CAXDID010000050.1, forward strand.
ACATATTATATTAGTAGAATACATCGATTTACCACACTACTCTTTTATCTCAAAACATCTATTATCTGCCATAACATTAAATAACATACCATATTGCGCGCTTATGCTATTTCTGTGAAATAGTTATGTTTAATTATATTGTATTTCCACTTCATGCGCAATGTTAAATTAAATAATATATTCTCTATCTACTTGTGAAATGATAGTGTAGCTCACAAAAGTTTAATAGAACTCTCTTACATTCAATATTCGGAGGCCAGTTGAGTGTTGCGAACGTATTTATTCACCAACTCGCGGATTGGTGATAATAAACGCTCTTCCTGTGTTTAGAATCAACGTGTACAATACTTCCAACACCGACCTAGTTTCTCCTACTGGTGGTAATTTGCAAGCCCGTTGCAACCCTGCTTACATGACTGAGTGTAAGGCTGCGCTCGAGTCAATTAGCACAGGAACCTACCCAACCATGAACGTGACTATTTTGGAGCGTTGGGCTATTTCGACAGTTTTCAGCCCATTGGATCACGGTTAGGTTTCTTAGGTTTCATTAGCTCAGAATTTTTCAACATTGAACTTCTCAATCACTTCAACGGCTGTGATCACTGGCTCATTCAGCGGTCAATGCTATAGCGCCGCTTCAGTCTCAACCGCGAATACCTCCAGCCAGACCAAAATTGAGATTCCTCCGTTTGATTACTCGATTAATATGGGTACAAACCACTTAATAATTAACTGTTCAGAGTGTCAAAGCGTTTTCATCAACTACTGCAACCTGAAAATGGACGACGAGATTTATTACGACATCGTTGACGCACAAACAACCAGGAACAAAAATCCGAACTCGACCTTCGTTTACATTCCACTAGCAGTCGCAGGAGCAATTCTGGTTGTTTTATTCATCACAATCGTTGTGACAATCGTTTAAAAGAAGAGAAGTTACAAATAAGAGCCCGGAAAACAAAGAAACGTTAAGAAACAAGAGCTTAAACTGCCAAACATGAGCAATAAAAGCGGCAGTGCGTGATGTAGGTATTTATAATATTATAATATTATATTAAATTACTAGATATTTCGCTCTCATTAGAAGCCATTTCAATCGTTAATCTCGATTTTCAAAAAAGTCAACGATATAACAGACGATTTATAATTTATAATTTTGTTATATTTATACTATAGACTTATAAACAACTAAAAATTAAATAAACACTCCAACTTCTTCTTACTACATAACCTCGTTCTCAAGGGGGTAGCCTTTTCACTTATAAGGGGGTTACCATTTTCAACCCCCTTATAAGTGAAATGTATCCAAAATGTATCTAAAAATAATGTTGAATTTGAATGGTTAACAGTCAAAAAACAGGGTTAAAACACATGAAATTTGTCACTCGCTTATAAGGGGGTAACTTCATGTCCAACCCCCTTGTAAGCGAGTTGACCTACCCCCTTTTAAGCGAAAATGCTACCCCCTTCTGAATGAGGTTATGTAGTACCACATTTTTGGTAAAAACAGTACTTCCATCAATATCATGCATATTTGATATATTATATCAAAGGCCATGTATAGTTAAATTGAGATAGTTTCTTTCATAAAGAAATGTACCTATTAGTCATAAGATATAATTTCATCTTAATATATATAATTTAATATACTCCTGTAAATGGAGAGAATATAAATTAATTTCACTATATAAAAGAGATGATAAGTGATCCTTGTGCTCTTGGGCTTGGGAACTGGGTCTCTATCTTAAAGTCGTTGAAAGTCAATATCATTGGTCTCAGTGGATATTTTTTATGCAAATATTCTTCTTTTTCATTCTGCTTTATATTCTTTTGAGAATAAATGTTGTTAGAGTCTTTGGAAGCGTTTAAACTTTAATCAATTGAAACAGTATTTTCGAACTAAGTCGCCCACGAATTGAAGTAGTAGTTTCTCACCTGATTCGTTGATTTGCCGAGGAGCTGAGCAACGTGGTTCCAAATCGGAGTGCGGTTTATTTTGTATATTTGATTAAAGGCTTCAAATACTTGTTTATCCGACTCAAAACTTTTGTTGTTCACTGTTTAAAAGTAGTTTGCAAGCGCCTGAGTGAATTATTCTGAGCTAATATTAAATGGCCTGCCCACGATGAAGTGAAGTAACGACTTGTATGTATTTATTTGGTGATTGTTAAAATATTTCAAATCAACTTTGGAATAATGCGGTCAATTTGATAGTGTGACTTGATAATTTGATGTTAGGTTATTGGTACAGTATTTGATAAAAGATGAAATATCTGTTAAATTAAACATATCATCAGATATTGGCATTGATATCAGCAACTAACTCTATATTTACAATTCAATAATGAAATATAGCGACAATTGTTACCAAAATACATATAATATCTAGATTTTGAAATTTAGATACATCAAGTAAATATAATTTTAATTCGACATGAAGATACAATATATTTTTTATATAATTAATATTAATCATAATATTTGTAAATGAATGAATAAATGCGTCGTACGTTACCTAATAAGTACTGTTTCCAAGCTAATAGTTAGTCTCATTTTACAAACAAAAAGATATACTACATACGTATAATATATATTTTCTTTCAATGTTGTTATAACGTTGTTATAACAATTCATTAACTTCATGTTCACATTCTAATATTCTTATTTAATGTTTAAATGATAATCTTTTCTAATCTATTAACCACAAGAACTATTAAAATAAATTACTACATAACCTCATTCAGCATTTTCGCTTAAAAGGGGGTAGGTCAACTCGCTTAAAAGGGGGTTGGACATGAAGTTACCCCTTGTAAGCGAGTGACAAATTTCATGTGTTTTAACCCTGTTTTTTGACTGTTAACCATTCAAATTCAACATTATTTTTAGATACATTTTGGATACATTTCACTTATAAGGGGGTTGAAAATGGTAACCCCCTTATAAGTGAAAAGGCTACCCCCTTGAGAACGAGGTTATGTAGTATATCACAGTTAAGTGAGTCATTTTATTAATTTCTTATTTGTATTCAAAACATTAATATTGGTCTATTATCATGAATGTCTATTATCATGAAAATTTTGATAACAACTAATAACACAAAACACAATATATACCACCCACTCCAATGAAAAGCCCTGGAGTTAAGATGAAAAGCAGCAGTTATTATAATTGGTTAAAGAAAATTCAATCAACAATCGCATTGACTGGAACAAAATCTCGTTCTAAATTAAAACAAGGACCGCTGTTCAGTGCAAACTCCAGTTTAGGAATGTTCTGAGGGCAGAGCAAAATGAAAAAGTTAATTTTGAGTGGTCAGACGACTAAATCAGGTAGCTTATGGTGTGTGTTTATTTTTATGGATAAAAATGGAAATACATCAAAAGCAAATACTTCCCACAATTAGATACCGAATAATTGCGATTAAAACATTATCAAATGAAAATAAAATGTAAACTTTACGAAGATATTGTTAATAAATGGGAAACACAACAGATATTAAGTTAAAATGAGTAGTAAATGTTAAAACACGTTTAATAGGATATTGGCTTAATTAAAATGCGAATTAACTCGGCTGAATAAAATATTTGTGAAAATACTGATTTTTGTAATGAGAAAATTAAATTGAACATGGAAAAACTATTGTATATAAGCGAAAAAATTAAATAATGCTTAGATTCACAGTGATTTTTGTTTTAAATATAAACTAATCATTTCATTTTGTACGGTTGTTTATTTATTCCTGTATCATTTTGAGTTTTTGCTCCTTATTTAATATATCAGCAAAATCTTATTTTGTAAACTGTCCAAATAATTTAAGTTCAAGGGGATCCATAATTATGATACCTGGTTTGTTTTTATTTATATCAGAGTATTTCTTCTTCAAATACTATATTGCATCTAAACACAAATGCAACATTTTAATATCATTTACGGTTAAATCGACAATATTTCCTGTATCTTCTAAAATTTTTAAAAGATGTTCCAATAATTTAAAGCACTTTACAGATTTTAATCTTAGTTATTCAGTGCTCAGTTCTGGGAAATAATTCTACTGAAGAAACTTCCACTTTTTTCCATACACGTGAATCAACATCATAAGTTCTTATGTTTTTTCTAGACTCCATTCAAAGTTTATTTTTTGTGGTTATTTGTTGAGTACGTGCCAATATTACAACTTGCATTACGTTGGCGTACGATCCTTTAACTGTGTTGAAACTTTCACCCAATCAACTCTTGAATTATGGCTGTGAAGTTGTACTAGATCGCTTACTTTTTGTTTTTCTTCTTGCGACCACTATTTCGTTACCTTTTACATTGGAGTGTGATTTATTTAAGATAATCGTTAAAATATAGGTTATCTAGAATTTTATTCTTGTATTATAAATTAATAGTGTGAAAACACGTTGCTATTAATTTGTATAATTTTAGATAAAATAGAATAACTATAAATGTAATCAAAATTAGTTTTACAGGAAAATATAGGAAACCTTCTTAAATATTTGAGCCATCCAACAAGAGCACTTTTGGACAATAAGAGTACTTTTGGCAATAAGACAATCATTGCGTGTCACAATTACATGTACATATAAAATGACAATAATAATTTTGTTACTTTTCTATTTTATAGAATTTATACCATATATATTGTAAATTTAATTTTAGCATCATATTTCATATACTTTCATTCTAAAAACGATGTAAATGATGATATTTAATTTTTCAAAGTTTTTTGGCTAAAACGAAGTAGATGTTCTTATTTGATATGAACAATTCTGAACTTCGCGTTCATTTAAAAGTAAATTCAGTCAGAAAATTCTATGAACTACATTTTCTGTTAAGATCTTTGCGTTGAGTGATCAGAATAATATTTTGCAGTTTACTTGTAGGTTTATAGTAATACTACATTACCTCACTCAGAAGGGGGTCGCATTTTCGCTTTTAAGTTGTATTATATTGTATTTATAATTACAAATATCTTATTATAATATTCTTATACAATAACTTATAATGTAATCGTCACTCCTAACCAAATGACTAAGGAGGTTGCATGCGAATAAACTCCATAAACCCTTCAAATACAACAACCTACCAAAGTTACCACCAAACAAATTTTATGTGTTTATGGACGATTAGTATTAATAATCCCTAACAAATACTTTTATAAGTATAATACGATTGATTTATATTCAATTCTATGATGTAATCATTTAAATTAAATCGTTTATATGTAATTATATTATGAATTATACATATATAAAAAATAAACATGGAACTATTAAAATAAAAACTCCTAAATTAAAAATACGCTATAGGTAGAATAGAATAAACCTTCCGCCGGTATAGGTGAAATTACATTTAAATAAAAACTCCAAAATTTTCAAAGTACTGTATCATGGAATCTGAACAAAACTGCACAATATTAAGAATAATACATAAGATTCAGTAATATAGAAGGATTTTGAGAAATAATATTTTAAACTTACGGGTATATCAAAAAACTGTTAATATTTTGAAGTGGTGTTATTCTTAGTAAACACTAAATATATTATGATATGTGTTTAAACCTTCAAATTATTTCAAATTTTAATACGGTTTCGAAAATTAATTCTTTGTAGCTTTTTGTTGCATAAGAGTAATTTATCGTTTAACGTAGCACCTACTTCATTTAGAGCAAAATATATGTTAAAAATTGTAAAAAGAATGAATCAAATTATTATGAATATGTAGAATAAGTTGCAAAGTTTTTTCGTGTATACACCGTGACTAAGCCGAATTCCTATTTTTATCGTCTAAGATTTTCTTTTAACTGAATCCGAATTTAAATAAGAATATAAGTATAAATTTCGTGCCAAATAGCGCATAATCTCTTGCTTAGCAATATAAACAGTACCACTTCAGACATGTAACTCATTATCACGACACTAAATTGTGATATGACCTCCACCCTCACCAGCGTGTAATTCGACTCGTTCAAGATGATATTGAGCAGGCCTGCACCGTGCCCGATGTTATACGAACCTCGTTATCATTATGTGAATTCTGCAAGCTAGCCTATATTCAGGTTTGTGCTCTCCACGCAGATGACGACCGATCTCAGATCAGCCTCTGGTCTTGAGGTCCAGGTCAGATGCAATCCATCTTTCCAATTAGAGTGCACTGAAGCACTCTCGGAAATGAAGCTCGGCCATGAACTTTTGCTTCAGGTTCAGGTCGATTCCCGCTCCCTTACTCTTGTAAACAACTAGTATGTAGAAAAAACTATTTCTACCACCTCCACCTTAACCAAAACTGCCCCTGTGATTGATCAGCTCAACTCGATCGAGCTCAGCTAAAACGCGTCAATGCTTACCTTCACTATGTCCTCCGCTTAGAATCTCACCCAGAGCTCGGTTTAGATGACTTGCATGACGTCGAATAAGACCTCATTGAATTCTACCGATCTCGATTCTGTGCTCCTCCCAGCTCAATTAATGGACATCAGCAACAACATCACCGTCTCCGTGAACTGCACCGCATGTAATAACAAAGTCGTTTATTACTGCAATGTATAAATTGATTCGAACACTTACTTTGACGTTCACGCCCGTCAGATCCTCAAATCAGTTTAAACAAGCATTCTCCCCATCGTTATCCCACTTGTTCTTTTAGTCGTTGCCGTTATTGTCGTTTTCACCGTTCTCATGGTGAAGAAGAACAACAAAACGAACGTTTACAGCAAACCGGTCAAAAACGCGCAAAGAACACAAATCAAAAAAGGGTCCGTCATCGCCAGCGCAGACAGCGCCAAGATGCAACTGTATTGAATAAATGAGGTGATTACAAATTGTAAATTTATTAATTTTTAGTTTTTTTACAAAATTGGCCTCTAAATTATAAGTGGAAATCCTTAAATCCTGAGCAGCCGGTCACTAAACCTAAGATACATTTGGAGTCTAAAACTTGATCTTGTTCTTAAAATTTGAAACTACTGTAAAAGATAAGAAAAATGGTCTATGATAAAGTAGAAAACAGTATAAATAAAAAGTCAAGAAACTTATTTTGAAGAATATATTATAAATAATAATTGAACACTCCAATTAAATGAATCCAACTTTGCGAAACTATTTGAACGTTTCTGTGATAGAAGCAGAAGAACGTTTGAGTTAATTGCTATTCAAAAATCCAACAGATATACATCAACATGTTAAAAATTATACTATGATTAAAATAACAGCAGCTAAACTAGTTCACTACTAGTTCACTGCTTCTTTAGATAGTAGAATAAATAAACAATAGTTTCACTTAAAAATAATTGCAATAGGGCATGTGGACAACCTATTGCATTGAGTTAAGCTTCGCTATTAAAAAACTGGCCATAGTATATGGGTAAATTTAAATATATTGCTGGAACTTTGGACGAACCCATAATAGAAATAATCGCAAAAGATCAGATTAAATAAATTTTAGCAGGCAAAAAGTTATTTTTCGTTGTATTTAAGGGAGAACATAGTTTTAATACACAAAACCCCTGTGATCCATGTAAAATAAAACTACTCAAGCGCTTTTGTTCGTAAGAAATAGATAATTAAATTTAGTATTATTGTTCAGTATTAGAAAATTAATAATTTGAATGGTGATTTAAGTATAAAATTTGTATAATCTTTAAGTGAGTCAACTTATTTATATTTTAAAAGAATCATATTTCATTTATTGTAAAGCGCTCATGATAACTTGAAGTGGCCATGTATTTTATTACTGAAGAATAATGTAGAATAATGTAAAATACACTCCAAAACACAAATATAAAAATTGGACTAATTGAACAAAAAATGTAATAGAAAGGTGTAATATAAATACACAAAATATGAGAACATATACGTATTCCACTCTCATCAAGTGTCTCTCTTATTTGTCAAAATAGGGGAATTGTGTGTTTGTGTAGTTTCTTATTCGTTCAAGGTTAATACCTGAGAATAATGTTATAAATTATCTGTATTGTTCGGAACTTTCTGGGGTCGGCTTTTCTTTAAAAGGCGATTTGTTATGTTGAAACAATAACAAAAGTAATTTTTCGTTCTTAAGATACTCGGAGGCTACCAAATCACCACAGTTAATACGGACTATTCAAAATATTGTCCAATATAATTACTCACTAAACTGTATGACTCACTTATCATCAGTACTGGGTAAAATTTAATTCTAATTTTATAAATATTTTATAACATTGTAATATTAGTGGAAACAAGTTATTGATAGTTAAAATTTACATGAATATTTTTAGTGTGAAAATGGGGTGAAAATAATGCTCAGTTTCGTTATATATGTTAAAATATATAATGTTTTCGTAAAAATATAGGACTTCCTTATATACGGTTTCATTTTAATCTGAGGTTAGAAGATTTCTTGTACAGGTATTTAGAACATACTCTTAAATAGCGCGTCTATGTGAAACATTGCGGTAGTTTAACTTGTATTTCCACTTCCGTAATGTAGTATATCATTATAACACTGACTTAAACTTGTGATATGAGCTCTGCGCTATCTAGTGTGTCTTTTAACTAACTTTAATTGAATATCAAGCGTACAACCGGCTGCGAAAGAATTTACGAGCCTCGTTATAATTACGTTCTTCTTGGTGACAAGCAGTTGTTCAGATTCATTTTGAATACCAGCGACAACACCGATTTGTCCGGTGCGAACGGTCTGTAGGTGGTTGCGAAGTGCAATCCGGCCTATTAAACCGACTGCGATGCCTTCTTGTCTCAGCTCATGAGTAATAATAGCACGGTTACTTCCTTGACAGTAATAGTGTCTTTAAGGCTCATTTCGTCTTCATCTGGTGTTGTTTCTGAAACGTTAATTTCTGATTCGTCTCTCATATCGGTTTCGGCTCCAACATTGAATCCGATGACGTCCGTTTCTTTGATGCAGACCGCTTCCTCTCTGAAGCTCACTTTGGAGTCCAATTTCACTTCGAATCAGTCCATGTCCGTTTCCGCTTCATGCAAGTACCAGGCGATGAACGTCACTGACAACACGACAGTTTCAACTTCCGCTTCCACTTCAGCTTTAATTAAAACCTCCGTCTTCAACAAAAATTACCAAATAAATAACTTTACTCAAATTGACGAGAAGTGCAAGGACTGCGACTCACAGGTGTTCTTCACCTGCGACGTGACCGTGAACTCGATCACCTATTTTGACGTAAAAGTCACTCAGGGCCTCAGGTCATCGCCCTCTACGAACGTCTCCCTCATTGTAGTTTTAATCGTTCTCGTTGCAGCTTTAATAGGCGCAATTGTTCTCGCGAAAGTTCTCAAAAATAAGAAAGTTAAACAGTTCTCAAAACCTATTGGAGTGGATAGGGGCTCCTCGAAGAACTCGAGAATCAGTTCGGGGAACAGTCTGAGCTCGAGCTAAATTGGAATTTACTGAGGTTTGTTATGTTTTAATAAATAAATGTATATATTATTGCCATCCAACTATTATATATAACTTACTTTTGACAATAATTGACAATAAGACAATAATTGTCATTTACTTTTCACAATAGAAAAAGTGTATTTAGATCATGGATTTTGATACAAAGACTATTTTTCTTCAATGGAGTGGTGTGAAATTGAAGTGCGGATATTTAATTTTTATGTATATATTGTAAAATATTTCACTTTAATAATGAAATAATATTTACTATTGTCCTTTCATTGTATGCTATTGTCTGAGACAATAGAAAATCCTTATTGTGCAATAATAAAATGATAATGGATGGCTATAATATATATCACTTCCTAGCTCCTTAAAATATTAAATTATATAATATTATCACTTCCTCGAGACGGCACAAACGAACGACTGTGAGGCCTTCGAAAGTAAAACATAGGTTCTCGCACGCCAGTGTTTTTACGTTCAAAACAGGCTCATATATCTTATATATATCCAAAGAACCAAAATACCAATAAAAACGAAGCAGTAAGGACATTTCAAACTCTATAAACCTAACCCAAGCATCTCTTAATCGAATTTTACGAGATCAAGACATACAACCTGAAACAGATGTTACTGAGAAAAAATTAATCGAAAGCAATATATCTTTGTTTTAATAGTCTTTAAATGGCTTAGAAGTAGAAATATGTGTTAATATCTGTTCGTGGTTTGATTTGTTTGATGAAATTGTTAATATGCTTAAATTATCTTAGTTATATGAAATTATCTTGCATATATTTTTTCAACAGAAAATACTATATAATAATGATTAAATGGACGCAAATTATACCTGTTTTCAGTCATTTACGGTTTGAATAGAGATTTTTAGACTATTAATGTTGATAAGGGTTCAATTTGTTGATGAAAGCTTAAATAAACATTTTTAAGTACTAAAAACAATACTATACATCACTTCTATGGGAAAAATTCAATTTATGGAGAACCATATGGAGAAATAAAAGACACCATCCTGTCTGGAACCACATAATTATATTACTTATTTACTGAGCTGTAAAAACAAGCGAGTGGTGCATCATCAATGATAATTTATGCATATTCAAGGTTATCGTAGCAGCAATCATAATAATAGTCTTACATTTTTTGAAACTGGAAGTGGGGACTAAAATGAAATTTTCATATATTACTATTATTAGCATATTAAACGAAATGTTACACAACATTTACACTACTTCCACCATAACAAGAATTTTTACTAAATTTGTTTGTAAAAACTGAAAATAGTGTGGAAAATAAAGAAACAAATAGTAATTGCATTCTATAATTATTTGAGCCACTTCAATTTCTATAATTACTATTACCAACAAAAAGTAGTAGCCAACAAGTAGCTGTTTAGAAAAAACATTTTAAGTGAAATAAAATATGTTAATTCCTGAAGCTTCTAATTAATAATCCAATTTGAATGAAATTATAAGCTATCTGTGCTAGCTAACTTAGTATATTGATGATACTTAGTTTTCACCTATAACTTGCGAGGCGAACACTAATGAAGCTATATATGGGGCATTGATTTAGTGATATCCTTCTAATTAATTCTTGGTATTAATACTTTCCTGTAGCTTGGTTTCATTGAAATCAAACTGAACTATTTAGAATACCTAAGCGACATTAATATATCTTCTTCTTTACAGTCGGCTTTTTGAGTTTCTCGCTCTCTGGACAGCCGAGGCAGATCCGCCGTTGTATAGCCACGACCGGGAATGCAGGCGCGAGATCCGGCCTCGTCTCTTCTCGAAGGCCTCTCGCGTATCTCTGGGCCTCGGCTGTAGGCTATAAATGATACAGAAGACAAATAGAAATGTCCCAGTGCGCTTTGGAGACAGAATGTTGTTCGTCGTTTCATTACGTCCGTCAGGCCAGAGCGATATACTACCTACATCTCAAATATTATTTACTATTTTGAAATCGCGGCTCTAAATATTTCTAAATTGTAAATATATCTAAACCACACACAGACAGTATACGGCTCGCGACCGATATACTAGCTTTAGAACATTAATGTAAGATAAATCGTCGCAATCGGTTCTCAAAATACAAATCATAAATATGGTTCGTTTCCAGAAATTACTTTCTGGCTCTCTGGACAGCCGAGGCAGATCCGCCGTTGTATAGCCACGACCGGGAATGCAGGCGCGAGATCCGGCCTCGTCTCTTCTCGAAGGCCTCTCGCGTATCTCCGGGCCTCGGCTGTAGGCTATAAAAGATACAGAAGACAAGTAGCAGTGTCCCAGTACATGTATTCTAAAAAGTAGCTATAAATGAAAATTATGATAAAATATATTTCGTGTCACTATATAAGACTTCTTCAGGGGCTATATTCTTTGTAGCCGCTATTATATTTATTCATTTGACGCTTCAAAGTGGGTTCCGATAACTATTATTTAATTAAGAAGTTAAACCGGGCCTCGGCTGTAGGCTATAAAAGATACAGAAGACAAGTAGCAGTGTCCCAGTGCGCTTTGGAGACAGAATGTTGTTCGTCGTTTCATTACGTCCGCCAGGCCAGAGCGATATACTACCTGCATCTCAAATATTATTTACTATTTTAGAGTCGCGGCTCCAGATATTTCTAAATTGTAAATATATCTAAACCACACACAGACAGTATACGGCTCGCGACCGATATACTAGCTTTAGAACATTAATGTAAGATAAATCGTCGCAATCGGTTCTCAAAATACAAATCATAAATATGGTTCGTTTCCAGAAATTACTTTCTGGCTCTCTGGACAGCCGAGGCAGATCCGCCGTTGTATAGCCACGACCGGGAATGCAGGCGCGAGATCCGGCCTCGTCTCTTCTCGAAGGCCTCTCGCGTATCTCCGGGCCTCGGCTGTAGGCTATAAATGATACAGAAGACAAATAGAAATGTCCCAGTGCGCTTTGGAGACAGAATGTTGTTCGTCGTTTCATTACGTCCGCCAGGCCAGAGCGATATACTACCTGCATCTCAAATATTATTTACTATTTTAGAGTCGCGGCTCTAGATATTTCTAAATTGTAAATATATCTAAACCACACACAGATAGTATACGGCTCGCGACCGATATACTAGCTTTAGAACATTAATGTAAGATAAATCGTCGCAATCGGTTCTCAAAATACAAATCATAAATATGGTTCGTTTCCAGAAATTACTTTCTGGCTCTCTGGACAGCCGAGGCAGATCCGCCGTTGTATAGCCACGACCGGGAATGCAGGCGCGAGATCCGGCCTCGTCTCTTCTCGAAGGCCTCTCGCGTATCTCTGGGCCTCGGCTGTAGGCTATAAAAGATACAGAAGACAAGTAGCAGTGTCCCAGTGCGCTTTGGAGACAGAATGTTGTTCGTCGTTTCATTACGTCCGCCAGGCCAGAGCGATATACTACCTGCATCTCAAATATTATTTACTATTTTAGAGTCGCGGCTCTAGATATTTCTAAATTGTAAATATATCTAAACCACACACAGACAGTATACGGCTCGCGACCGATATACTAGCTTTAGAACATTAATGTAAGATAAATCGTCGCAATCGGTTCTCAAAATACAAATCATAAATATGGTTCGTTTCCAGAAATTACTTTCTGGCTCTCTGGACAGCCGAGGCAGATCCGCCGTTGTATAGCCACGACCGGGAATGCAGGCGCGAGATCCGGCCTCGTCTCTTCTCGAAGGCCTCTCGCGTATCTCTGGGCCTCGGCTGTAGGCTATAAATGATACAGAAGACAAATAGCAGTGTCCCAGTGCGCTTTGGAGACAGAATGTTGTTCGTCGTTTCATTACGTCCGCCAGGCCAGAGCGATATACTACCTGCATCTCAAATATTATTTACTATTTTGAAATCGCGGCTCTAAATATTTCTAAATTGTAAATATATCTAAACCACACACAGACAGTATACGGCTCGCGACCGATATACTAGCTTTAGAACATTAATGTAAGATAAATCGTCGCAATCGGTTCTCAAAATACAAATCATAAATATGGTTCGTTTCCAGAAATTACTTTCTGGCTCTCTGGACAGCCGAGGCAGATCCGCCGTTGTATAGCCACGACCGGGAATGCAGGCGCGAGATCCGGCCTCGTCTCTTCTCGAAGGCCTCTCGAGTATCTCTGGGCCTCGGCTGTAGGCTATAAAAGATACAGAAGACAAGTAGCAGTGTCCCAGTACATGTATTCTAAAAAGTAGCTATAAATGAAAATTATGATAAAATATATTTCGTGTCACTATATAAGACTTCTTCAGGGGCTATATTCTTTGTAGCCGCTATTATATTTATTCATTTGACGCTTCAAAGTGGGTTCCGATAACTATTATTTAATTAAGAAGTTAAACCGGGCCTCGGCTGTAGGCTATAAAAGATACAGAAGACAAGTAGCAGTGTCCCAGTGCGCTTTGGAGACAGAATGTTGTTCGTCGTTTCATTACGTCCGCCAGGCCAGAGCGATATACTACCTGCATCTCAAATATTATTTACTATTTTAGAGTCGCGGCTCTAGATATTTCTAAATTGTAAATATATCTAAACCACACACAGATAGTATACGGCTCGCGACCGATATACTAGCTTTAGAACATTAATGTAAGATAAATCGTCGCAATCGGTTCTCAAAATACAAATCATAAATATGGTTCGTTTCCAGAAATTACTTTCTGGCTCTCTGGACAGCCGAGGCAGAACCGCCGTTGTATAGCCACGGCCGGGAATGCAGGCGCGAGATCCGGCCTCGTCTCTTCTCGAAGGCCTCTCGCGTATCTCTGGGCCTCGGCTGTAGGCTATAAATGATACAGAAGACAAATAGAAATGTCCCAGTGCGCTTTGGAGACAGAATGTGGTTCGTCGTTTCATTACGTCCGCCGGGCCAGAGCGATATACTACCTACATCTCAAATATTATTTACTATTTTAGAGTCGCGGCTCTAGATATTTCTAAATTGTAAATATATCTAAACCACACACAGACAGTATACGGCTCGCGACCGATATACTAGCTTTAGAACATTAATGTAAGATAAATCGTCGCAATCGGTTCTCAAAATACAAATCATAAATATGGTTCGTTTCCAGAAATTACTTTCTGGCTCTCTGGACAGCCGAGGCATAACCGCCGTTGTATAGCCACGACCGGGAATGCAGGCGCGAGATCTGGCCTCGTCTCTTCTCGAAGGCCATTGAGTATCTCTGGGCCTCGGCTGTAGGCTATAAATGATACAGAAGACAAATAGAAATGTCCCAGTGCGCTTTGGAGACAGAATGTGGTTCGTCGTTTCATTACGTCCGCCGGGCCAGAGCGATATACTACCTACATCTCAAATATTATTTACTATTTTAGAGTCGCGGCTCTAGATATTTCTAAATTGTAAATATATCTAAACCACACACAGATAGTATACGGCTCGCGACCGATATACTAGCTTTAGAACATTAATGTAAGATAAATCGTCGCAATCAGTTCTCAAAATACAAATCATAAATATGGTTCGTTTCCAGAAATTACTTTCTGGCTCTCTGGACAGCCGAGGCAGAACCGCCGTTGTATAGCCACGACCGGGAATGCAGGCGCGAGATCCGGCCTCGTCTCTTCTCGAAGGCCTCTCGCGTATCTCTGGGCCTCGGCTGTAGGCTATAAATGATACAGAAGACAAATAGAAATGTCCCAGTGCGCTTTGGAGACAGAATGTGGTTCGTCGTTTCATTACGTCCGTCAGGCCAGAGCGATATACTACCTGCATCTCAAATATTATTTACTATTTTAGAGTCGCGGCTCTAAATATTTCTAAATTGTAAATATATCTAAACCACACACAGACAGTATACGGCTCGCGACCGATATACTAGCTTTAGAATATTAATGTAAGATAAATCGTCGCAATCGGTTCTCAAAATACAAATCATAAATATGGTTCGTTTCCAGAAATTACTTTCTGGCTCTCTGGACAGCCGAGGCAGAACCGCCGTTGTATAGCCACGGCCGGGAATGCAGGCGCGAGATCCGGCCTCGTCTCTTCTCGAAGGCCTCTCGCGTATCTCCGGGCCTCGGCTGTAGGCTATAAATGATACAGAAGACAAATAGAAATGTCCCAGTGCGCTTTGGCGGCCGAATGTGGTTCGTCGTTTCATTACGTCCGCCGGGCCAGAGCGATATACTACCTGCATCCCAAATATTATTTACTATTTTGAAATCGCGGCTCCATATATTTCTAAATTGTCCCAGTACAGCTGTAGCGCCACATTTTTGTTGACGCACTAGCTTTGGAGTGGAATATATGTACATATATAGAATCAACGATTAAATTGTAAATCATTATTTGGCTATATTCATGTTAGCTGTGAATTTAAACTTTTATTTGTTGAAGAACACCGTTGAGCTCCTTCTGCATAACCAAATCTCACCTTCCTATTACATCCTTAATTAAACTAATCTAAATGACATTGGATTCACCAATATATCTTAAACGTGAAGTAAAAAACGTGAATAAAGCAAGACTAACTTACACTGTAAATACTTTGAAGACATGCGTCACAAAAAAGAGAAATAATCTCCCCTCCAAATTTGAATATAATTTTGGTTAGTGGTTTACGTTTGATGACAATTTGTTTTATTAAAGATAATATTTTTTACGTTGAAGTTCACGAAGATATAATCTAACTTGATGATTAACTCTTTTCGACCCAGGTATCAAAAATTGAAAGCAAATCAAAATTTTATCACTCATCTCATATCTAAAAATCATTGCAAGAAATTCTAGTAAATATAATCGAGACATTTAGAAGGCAATATTAAATTGAGAGAGTAGAACCTACCGATTACATTTTTTGTTTTATATTTATTTATGATTTAATTATTATAATTGAAAATCAAATACATGTAATACTCGATAATGTTATTGCCCGTGAAGACTGCACTTGAAACGTAGACCATGCAAGTATAAATGAAAGTTAAGTGAGTGGGATATATATAATTATTATACATATTATTATACAAAAATAATCTGAAGTGTTGACTGTGCCACTCAACTATACGGTTATGAATTCCAGTAAATATTATTTACTATTTTAGAGTCGTACCTACCAGTATGTTGCCCATGAATATAGTTCAACATTTATAATAGACCTCAGTCAATGTCGAGGTGCTCTATATGTGATACCTCTAGAACCTGAAACTTCTTCTTTAAATAGGTGAAACTAGGTACTGCTTAAATTAAAAACTCTAGAACTTGTAAACTACTGTATATATTATTAAAATAATCATTCAACATCCAGATACTGATTAGGCATTTGTCAGACTTTAACAAATTTACTGAATCTCATTAATATAGTTTTCATTGGATTAAATACTGATATTATATGTATTGAGATTATAAGCTTATCCTATAACTAAACCGAAAGTAGTAATACCTACTATGCGAACTTATTAAATAGATGAAGTTTATATTGTTATTGTACAAGAATTTAATGCAGCTCCAATAAATCCACCGATACTGAAATTACCAGTAATATTACAATTTTCAATTGTTATATTTTACATTACCAAAATAGTCATCTAACAATTTCCAATAACGCCACCTTAATATCTGTATGAAATACTATTACTGTTGTTAATTTCAATATTTTGAACTTAATTGTTTACAGAACAATCATGTCCAATTAAGAAAGAAGATATACCTGAATAATAACCACTACCTTACTAAGTGGGTTAATAACTAATTACAATTTTTAAATTGGAATAAAATGCATTTCGACATTCTGTTTACTAATAACCTATTATTCCAAATTTGTCTACAACAACTGCTTAAATAATAATAGATATTATAGATTATTCAATAGATATATTTCCTATTACTGCACCAATAATTCCAAATTCTGATAATATTTATGAACTAGCAACAAGTTAACTGAAACATAATTATTTGATTTATATTTTACTTGACGCCACTAATGATTAGCCAAAAAGAAAGCCTGAAAACTCTGTATAATTTGTTTAATATGTATTGTAACAATCATATAATATATCATTAATGATAATTGTTGATGAAGTAATATATGTAGCGATTCCGCCAAAACGGTAAGAAACTGTAGAATTTGACGTTACTTCATTTTAAATCAGTATATTTCCAGAGGTACCTAAAACAAAAGAAACCTGGCTTATTTATATTTTACTATTGCTACT
Organism: Hexamita inflata; assembly: GCA_963988835.1. Taxonomy (NCBI): domain Eukaryota; phylum Fornicata; order Diplomonadida; family Hexamitidae; genus Hexamita; species Hexamita inflata. The sequence goes on from CAXDID010000050.1 coordinate 28,657, forward strand.
AACATTACTTAATATAAATGATGAAAAATTACCGCAGTTAAATTAATTTGGGGCGAAGTTTAAATTAGTTATTTTCATGGTGGATGAACATGTTATAATACTAATAAGTGCAATACGTTAATTTGTAATATAATTACCAAGTATTTAGTAATTAATAATATTCATTTCGTTTGTAATATTATTAATTAACGTAATGTTTCCATATGAGCTTGCGAATGATAAATTTAACAATAAATCCGTTATATTTGCACTATTTGACTTGGCCTATAAAATATTAAGTTAGTATCCTGCAAGTTGTGTAATTTACGTTCCAGTTTTTGAAATAATGCTCAAACTATTAATATTGACAGTTGTGCTGCGTGACATAATCGTCCCGCCGAATATGTTTTAAGTTCCAATTTAAACTTTGATATTTGTAAATACACTTTGGCTCTAAAACAACGGGACCGCGCTCAAGCCGTAAGCTCCATCCACCACATCAATAAAAGCATTTGATATAACCACAGCCGTGTTAAACGCCCACCCAGAACTGAAACTGGAACCTATAAGAGTGTTCGTAACTCCAATAATATCAAAAACAAAGATATAAACGGACTGGCCACACTGCATTTCATCTGAACCAATCACATGTTAACAAGAACCGTTTCGAACCTGCTCGTTTTCTCTGCAAACACAAGCTGAATTAAATATAATCGCTCCCAAAATGGAGCAAACGCAAGAATTTGAGAGCATTACTTATCCAGAGATCACGTTACAGGTGCAGGTATCTCCGACTAATACAGATTTAGCTGGGCAGCTGCAGGTGTTGGAGACGTTCAAGCTGTTTACGCCACAGGTACACGCAGAACCGCTCACGAAAGCGCCAGAGGTAGAACAAACACAGGAGCCAGAGAGCATTACCTATCCAGAGATCACGTTACAAGTGCAGGTATCTCCTACTAATACAGATTTAGCTGGGCAGCTGCAGGTGTTGGAGACGTTCAAGCCGTTTACGCCACAGGTACACGCAGAACCGCTCACGAAAGCGCCAGAGGTAGAACAGACGCAAGAGCCAGAGAGCATTACCTATCCAGAGATCACGTTACAGGTGCAGGTATCTCCGACTAATACAGATTTAGCTGGGCAGCTGCAGGTGTTGGAGACGTTCAAGCCGTTTACGCCACAGGTACAAGTAGATCCGCTCACGAAAGCGCCAGATGTAGAACAAACACAAGAGCCAGAGAGCATTACCTATCCAGAGATCACGTTACAAGTACAAGTACCTCCGACTAATACGGAGTTAGCTGGGCAGCTGCAGGTGTTGGAGACGTTCAAGCCGTTTACGCCACAGGTACACGCAGAACCGCTCACGAAAGCGCCAGAGGTAGAACAGACGCAAGAGCCAGAGAGCATTACCTATCCAGAGATCACGTTACAAGTACAAGTATCTCCTACTAATACAGATTTAGCTGGGCAGCTGCAGGTGTTGGAGACGTTCAAGCCGTTTACGCCACAGGTACACGCAGAACCGCTCACGAAAGCGCCAGATGTAGAACAGACACAAGAGCCAGAGAGCATTACCTATCCAGAGATCACGTTACAAGTACAAGTACCTCCGACTAATACAGATTTAGCTGGGCAGCTGCAGGTGTTGGAGACGTTCAAGCCGTTTACACCACAGGTACACGCAGAACCGCTCACGAAAGCGCCAGAGGTAGAACAAACACAGGAGCCAGAGAGCATTACCTATCCAGAGATCACGTTACAGGTGCAGGTATCTCCGACTAATACGGAGTTAGCCGGACAAACACATAAGTTTCCTAAAATGTATGAAAATATATTTTTACATTAACATGTTCCATTTATCATTTCTTGATCAACTTAGCATTCTGTTTCAATACATTATCCATTTATTATTTGATGATTTAAGTTTTTCATACAATTTAACTATTATGTGAGTTAATTTATTATACTTTCATATTATAACATATCTAATTAAATATCAGAAATACGACTATTTAATGCAGAAATATTATTAAATATTCTGTAGTCTAGTATTGTCGTATTAAATAGTATATTATTGTCTAATTTAGTATAATTACTAATGATGTATTATTCTAATTAAGAATAATTATGTATTAAATTTTCATTTGATATACTAAAATTATTGCATATATATTAGTCCAAGGATTAAATATCATTTTATAAGTTAGATATATCTAATTTAAATTAATCTAGTATGCTACTGCTTATACCATTTTAGAGAGCAGTTAGAACATTGACACATGAGGTGAGATTCAGAAGGTAACCGTACGCGCACACGCATTTATCGTCTACGAACTCGAACGGGAGCACGCACTTGTACATCCCGTTCACTTCCATGGCGTGCTCCAGACCGTCGGTGCACAGGCCGTACACAACCAGCATGCTGCCGCAGATGCCGCACGAGATCTGTTCTAGCTCGACGCTTGCGATGGCCTGGCTATGCGCACCAGTTCTTTCCATTTGATCCACGCAAACCAAAAGCACTTGGATCGAGAGGGTAACCGGGACCAGCGCGTTTGAGCAGAGGTAGCCGTTGTTGGAACTTACCACTAAACTGCTGCCGGACAACTTGCAGTCTGTGATCGAAAACCCAGCGAGGTGCTGCTTGACAGTGTTCACTATGCCAGACGTATTCGCGCTCGACAACCTAAACTGCACAAACGAGAACTCCAGGATAATGTTGTTCAGCGACTCAAGAACGACGCCGGACATCTTCAAGCCGACGCCGGAAAAGATGAGGCTGGAGCTAGTCACGTGAACGTCGCAGGTGATGCAGATCAAGGCACCAGATAGCACTTCGAACTTGATGGTCACATTTATGATGGACTCTGTCACGACCTGCATCTACATATTAAAGCCAAACAGCGCGAAGCTATTCACGTCAACGTTCTCCACTTGCAAGTCTATTCCTGATTCCTTTATAGTATTGGTATTTATAAATATTTGTACAATCTTAGTTTTTTATGTAGTATATAGTATTTTAGAAACTTATATTTTACTTAACACATCAAGTTTTTAACAAAATTCAAAATTATAATTATTTATTATTAATGATTTTTCACATATAATTGTATTCTTTTTCACATTTAATTATTAAAGTATCACTATGGAAGATAACATGACTGATTTTGATAAATAAAATATAAATTATTTTAATTGAACAACGGTTTATTTATAATCATGGTCAAAAAATTTGCGAGTTCAAGGTCTTAAAATGTACATTTATGTATTAAAATCAATATAATGTAATGTCACTACCGAGCCACTCCACCACATTTTATTAAATTATCTCCATTTAAACACAAATATTTGAACATAATCACCATTATATTGTTCAAATATGCTAGATTAAGTATTAAATATAACAGATTATATCGTAAATACATTTTCTGAATCTTTAGTCGTAAATGAATGTTAAATCAATGTAAATAATTATATTTCTTTCATTAATTGTGGAGTGGAAATCGTCAACAGCATAACATTATTTCGTTTCAACAAAATTAATAACATAAAATAAACCTCTCAAAGTAAATTCTCACTGACCACAAATTTACATAAACCGTTGTTCAATTAACTGATAATTTTAAATTTTTGTAACTAATTTAACTTTACGTAAAAATTATATCTTATAATACAAAAAATTATAGCCTATTGATTGTATAAGGAAATACATATGGTATAAATACTTACGATATAGCCAGTTCGTAATCAATTGATAATTATATTAATGGTAATTTATAAAGCTGTTTTAGTTTTACCAGTGCAACATCTATTACTGGGTGCTGAATGAGTTTATTTTTAATATATGTTATAAAGTGGTGGGCAAAGTAATGTGATGTGGTTTATATTTTGTTTTTGGTCTTCTTGATAGAGTAACACAAATACAAAAAATTAATATAATCTTTTATCTACAACGTGTATACCTATCTACAACTGTGTATACACCTTCCACTTCCAATTGGAATCTTTAAATTGTAAACGTGAACATCAACTTAATAATTATATTAATATGATAATTATATTATACTGGTTGGATAATCAAAATGTGTTTATTATCATACGCCACTTGTAAGGAGAAAGTAGCGAGTTGTTTAGTGCCATAAATATTTACAAAAGAGATTATGTTTGCAGTTTTTAAGCGACCTCCCGTTTTTATATTTATCGAAGATTTGAACGAATTTTTATCTCAATGAAAATTTTGGGATTATTGGCTCTATATGTTCGTATTCGAGTCAAGGATGATCTCAATTATCTCGGAAATATCAAGCATCAAGAATAATTAATCTCAAGCAAACCTATAAATCTTGAGCATTTTAGTGGGTATCTACATGCAAATTTTGTCAACAATGTTTGGTGGTACCTTTTATTGTCAGAGGCCTATTTATCAAAGCTAAATATAAGAAAATGAATTCTATTTGGGAATCACGTTAGAAAACAAAATTTGTTAAAAGTCGCTGTTTGGAACAAATTATCATTTACTGTCACAACACAGGCTACCATGAATCTTTCCACTCTGTATTTCACAAAAGAACATAAATCACGTGATATCTGTGAGACTCATAGTAAAATTTCAGACAACACAAAATTGTTAAATATTATTGCTATATAATTAGCTGGACTCAATATTTCTTAAATACTAAATTAATTTTGATGATATTTAAATAAATAAATTATATTTTAATTAATATATAGTTTATAAGTAATACTCAATGGCCTTCGAGAAGAGACGAGGCCGGATCTCGCGCCTGCATTCCCGGCCGTGGCTGTACAACGGCGGTTCTGCCTCGGCTGTCCAGAGAGCCAGAAAGTAATTTCTGGAAACGAACCATATTTATGATTTGTATTTTGAGAACCGATTGCGACGATTTATCTTACATTAATGTTCTAAAGCTAGTATATCGGTCGCGAGCCGTATACTGTCTGTGTGTGGTTTAGATATATTTACAATTTAGAAATATTTAGAGCCGCGATTTCAAAATAGTAAATAATATTTGAGATGTAGGTAGTATATCGCTCTGGCCTGACGGACGTAATGAAACGATGAACCACATTCTGTCTCCAAAGCGCACTGGGACACTGCTACTTGTCTTCTGTATCTTTTATAGCCTACAGCCGAGGCCCGGAGATACTCAATGGCCTTCGAGAAGAGACGAGGCCAGATCTCGCGCCTGCATTCGGCCGCAACAACGGCTTCTCCCGGCTGTCCAGAGAGCCAGAAAGTAATTTCTGGAAACGAACCATTTATGATTTGTGCTTTGAGAACCGATTGCGACGATTTATCTTACATTAATGTTCTAAAGCTAGTATATCGGTCGCGAGCCGTATACTATCTGTGTGTGGTTTAGATATTTTACAATTTAGAAATATCTGAGCCGCGACTCTAAAATAGTAAATAATATTTGAGATGCAGGTAGTATATCGCTCTGGCCCGGCGGACGTAATGAAACGACGAACAACATCTGCCCCAAAGCGCACTGGCTCTACTTGTCTTCTGTATCATTTATAGCCCACAACCAGCCCGGAGATACGCGAGAGGCCTTCGAGAAGAGACGAGGCCGGATCTCGCGCCTGCATTCCCGGTCGTGGCTATACAACGGCGGATCTGCCTCGGCTGTCCAGAGAGCCAGAAAGTAATTTCTGGAAACGAACAATATTTATGATTTGTATTTTGAGAACTGATTGCGACGATTTATCTTACATTAATGTTCTAAAGCTAGTATATCGGTCGCGAGCCGTATACTGTCTGTGTGTGGTTTAGATATATTTACAATTTAGAAATATCTAGAGCCGCGACTCTAAAATAGTAAATAATATTTGAGATGCAGGTAGTATATCGCTCTGGCCTGGCGGACGTAATGAAACGACGAACAACATTCTGTCTCCAAAGCGCACTGGGACATTTCTATTTGTCTTCTGTATCATTTATAGCCTACAACCAAGGCCGAATACCAAAGCCTTCGCCGTGGCTTACAGAGACAGACAGAATTTCGAAAAACCATATTTAATGATGAAACCATACGATTTTATTAGTTCTAAACAGATATCGGTCCAGCCGTAACATCTGTGTGTGGTTTAGATATTTTACAATTAGAAATATCTGAGCCGCGACTCAACAGAAAAATATTTAGACAGGTAGTATATCGCCTGGCCGGACGAAGAAACACGAACATCGGCCACAAAGCCACTGACATCTATTTTCTTTGTATTTTATAGCCTACAGCCGAGGCCCGGAGATACGCGAGGCCTTCGAGAAGAGACGAGGCTCATCTCGCGCCTGCATTCCCGGTCGTGGCTATACAACGGCGGATCTGCCTCGGCTGTCCAGAGAGCCAGAAAGTAATTTCTGGAAACGAACCATATTTATGATTAGTGCTTTGAGAACCGATTGCGACGATTTATCTTACATTAATATTCTAAAGCTAGTATATCGGTCGCGAGCCGTATACTATCTGTGTGTGGTTTTGATATATTTACAATTTAGAAATATCTAGAGCCGCGACTCTAAAATAGTAAATAATATTTGGTGTGCAGGTAGTATATCGCTCTGGCCCGGCGGACGTAATGAAACGACGAACAACATTCTGTCTCCAAAGCGCACTGGGACATTTCTATTTGTCTTCTGTATCATTTATAGCCTACAACCAAGGCCCGGATATCCTCAATGGCCTTCGAGACGAGACGAGGCCGGATCTCGCGCCTGCATTCCCGGCCGTGGCTGTACAACGGCGGTTCTGCCTCGGCTGTCCAGAGAGCCAGAAAGTAATTTCTGGAAACGAACCATATTTATGATTTGTGCTTTGAGAACCGATTGCGACGATTTATCTTACATTAATGTTCTAAAGCTAGTATATCGGTCGCGAGCCGTATACTATCTGTGTGTGGTTTTGATATTTTACAATTTAGAAATATCTGGAGCCGCGACTCTAAAATAGTAAATAATATTTGGGATGCAGGTAGTATATCGCTCTGGCCCGGCGGACGTAATGAAACGACGAACCACATTCGGCCGCCAAAGCGCACTGGGACATTTCTATTTGTCTTTTGTATCATTTATAGCCTACAGCCGAGGCCCGGAGATACGCGAGAGGCCTTCGAGAAGAGACGAGGCCGCATCTCGCGCCTGCATTCCCGGTCGTGGCTATACAACGGCGGATCTGCCTCGGCTGTCCAGAGAGCCAGAAAGTAATTTCTGGAAACGAACCATATTTATGATTAGTGCTTTGAGAACCGATTGCGACGATTTATCTTACATTAATATTCTAAAGCTAGTATATCGGTCGCGAGCCGTATACTATCTGTGTGTGGTTTTGATATATTTACAATTTAGAAATATCTAGAGCCGCGACTCTAAAATAGTAAATAATATTTGGTGTGCAGGTAGTATATCGCTCTGGCCCGGCGGACGTAATGAAACGACGAACCAGATTCGGCCGCCAAAGCGCACTGGGACACTGCTATTTGTCTTCTGTATCATTTATAGCCTACACTCAAGGCCCGGAGATACTCAATGGCCTTCGAGAAGAGACGAGGCCGGATCTCGCGCCTGCATTCCCGGCCGTGGCTGTACAACGGCGGTTCTTCCGCGGCTGTCCAGAGAGCCAGAAAGTAATTTCTGGAAACGAACCATATTTATGATTTGCACTTTGAGAACCGATTGCGACGATTTATCTTACATTAATGTTCTAAAGCTAGTATATCGGTCGCGAGCCGTATACTATCTGTGTGTGGTTTTGATATTTTACAATTTAGAAATATCTGGAGCCGCGACTCTAAAATAGTAAATAATATTTGGGATGCAGGTAGTATATCGCTCTGGCCCGGCGGACGTAATGAAACGACGAACCACATTCGGCCGCCAAAGCGCACTGGGACATTTCTATTTGTCTTTTGTATCATTTATAGCCTACAGCCGAGGCCCGGAGATACGCGAGAGGCCTTCGAGAAGAGACGAGGCCGCATCTCGCGCCTGCATTCCCGGTCGTGGCTATACAACGGCGGTTCTGCCTCGGCTGTCCAGAGAGCCAGAAAGTAATTTCTGGAAACGAACCATATTTATGATTAGTGCTTTGAGAACCGATTGCGACGATTTATCTTACATTAATATTCTAAAGCTAGTATATCGGTCGCGAGCCGTATACTATCTGTGTGTGGTTTTGATATATTTACAATTTAGAAATATCTAGAGCCGCGACTCTAAAATAGTAAATAATATTTGGTGTGCAGGTAGTATATCGCTCTGGCCCGGCGGACGTAATGAAACGACGAACCAGATTCGGCCGCCAAAGCGCACTGGGACACTGCTATTTGTCTTCTGTATCATTTATAGCCTACACTCAAGGCCCGGAGATACTCAATGGCCTTCGAGAAGAGACGAGGCCGGATCTCGCGCCTGCATTCCCGGCCGTGGCTGTACAACGGCGGTTCTTCCGCGGCTGTCCAGAGAGCCAGAAAGTAATTTCTGGAAACGAACCATATTTATGATTTGCACTTTGAGAACCGATTGCGACGATTTATCTTACATTAATGTTCTAAAGCTAGTATATCGGTCGCGAGCCGTATACTATCTGTGTGTGGTTTTGATATTTTACAATTTAGAAATATCTGGAGCCGCGACTCTAAAATAGTAAATAATATTTGAGATGCAGGTAGTATATCGCTCTGGCCTGACGGACGTAATGAAACGACGAACCACATTCGGCCGCCAAAACGCACTGGGACACTGCTATTTGTCTTCTGTATCTTTTATAGCCTACAGCCGAGGCCCGGTTTAACTTCTTAATTAAATAATAGTTATCGGAACCCACTTTGAAGCGTCAAATGAATAAATATAATAGCGGCTACAAAGAATATAGCCCCTGAAGAAGTCTTATATAGTGACACGAAATATATTTTATCATAATTTTCATTTATAGCTACTTTTTAGAATACATGTACTGGGACACTGCTACTTGTCTTCTGTATCATTTATAGCCTACAGCCGAGGCCCAGAGATACGCGAGAGGCCTTCGAGACGAGACGAGGCCGGATCTCGCGCCTGCATTCCCGGTCGTGGCTATACAACGGCGGATCTGCCTCGGCTGTCCAGAGAGCCAGAAAGTAATTTCTGGAAACGAACCATATTTATGATTTGTATTTTGAGAACCGATTGCGACGATTTATCTTACATTAATGTTCTAAAGCTAGTATATCGGTCGCGAGCCGTATACTATCTGTGTGTGGTTTTGATATTTTACAATTTAGAAATATCTGGAGCCGCGACTCTAAAATAGTAAATAATATTTGGGATGCAGGTAGTATATCGCTCTGGCCCGGCGGACGTAATGAAACGACGAACCACATTCGGCCGCCAAAGCGCACTGGGACATTTCTATTTGTCTTTTGTATCATTTATAGCCTACAGCCGAGGCCCGGAGATACGCGAGAGGCCTTCGAGAAGAGACGAGGCCGCATCTCGCGCCTGCATTCCCGGTCGTGGCTATACAACGGCGGATCTGCCTCGGCTGTCCAGAGAGCCAGAAAGTAATTTCTGGAAACGAACAATATTTATGATTTGCACTTTGAGAACCGATTGCGACGATTTATCTTACATTAATGTTCTAAAGCTAGTATATCGGTCGCGAGCCGTATACTATCTGTGTGTGGTTTTGATATTTTACAATTTAGAAATATCTGGAGCCGCGACTCTAAAATAGTAAATAATATTTGAGATGTAGGTAGTATATCGCTCTGGCCCGGCGGACGTAATGAAACGACGAACAACATTCTGTCTCCAAAGCGCACTGGGACACTGCTATTTGTCTTCTGTATCATTTATAGCCTACAGCCAAGGCCCGGTTTAACTTCCTAATTAAATAATAGTATTATAATATATTAATTTAATATATGATTTCTTCCATATTAATATTTAAAATATTAAATAAAATGTAAAATGATTAATATTCGAATTTGATGGTTAACAATAAAATTATAAATTATCGATAAAAATATAGTAAAATAAACAATATATAAGTTCAAAATTAATTATATATAAGTTAAAATTAAGTTCACATATTCATTTATACGGAATTTACAAAGTAAGCGAGCATAGACTTGCAAGTGGAGAACGTTGACGTGAATAGCTTCGCGCTGTTTGGCTTTAATATGTAGATGCAGGTCGTGACAGAGTCCATCATAAATGTGACCATCAAGTTCGAAGTGCTATCTGGTGCCTTGATCTGCATCACCTGCGACGTTCACGTGACTAGCTCCAGCCTCATCTTTTCCGGCGTCGGCTTGAAGATGTCCGGCGTCGTTCTTGAGTCGCTGAACAACATTATCCTGGAGTTCTCGTTTGTGCAGTTTAGGTTGTCGAGCGCGAATACGTCTGGCATAGTGAACACTGTCAAGCAGCACCTCGCTGGGTTTTCGATCACAGACTGCAAGTTGTCCGGCAGCAGTTTAGTGGTAAGTTCCAACAACGGCTACCTCTGCTCAAACGCGCTGGTCCCGGTTACCCTCTCGATCCAAGTGCTTTTGGTTTGCGTGGATCAAATGGAAAGAACTGGTGCGCATAGCCAGGCCATCGCAAGCGTCGAGCTAGAACAGATCTCGTGCGGCATCTGCGGCAGCATGCTGGTTGTGTACGGCCTGTGCACCGACGGTCTGGAGCACGCCATGGAAGTGAACGGGATGTACAAGTGCGTGCACCCATTCGAGTTCGTAGACGATAAATGCGTGTGCGCGTACGGTTACCTTCTGAATCTCACCGCATGTGTCAATATTGTGATCACTTTAACTGGTGTTGAAAGCACCATCTAAAATAGTTTGCTCTAGAGCCAAAATAACTACAACCTAGTCGCAGCCGACATCACATATCTCAACTAAAGCTTGCAAAGTGGTATGCAGAACATAGTTGCCAATTTGATATAAAACTCATCGAATCTCGAAAGCTATATTGTAGGCAACCATACGCAATCTATGAATGGTCTGAGCTCCAGTGTAAGTATCTTAGACAAAAGGATCTTTGATAACATTACGCTAACTGTGAACTATTTGAAACAGAATTCTTCGAATCTTGAACTATATATTATCGATAACGCCTCTTAAATCGAAAACCACTTGCTGTAAAACACGTCCAACCTACAAACATAGATAAGCACTAATACAGCTAACATCGTCAACATGCTGGTACTGAACTCTTCAAACATTGAGCAGTACATTAAACTCAACTTCACAAGTGCAGAGCAAAATTTGTTACAAAACACCAGCACTTTGGACCAAAGAATCTACGCAAATGTTAGCTCGCTTTCTAATCTCCTAAAAACAAACGCTTCTTAGCTGGAACAATACATTATTTCCAATACTTCACAAACTAATGGATTTATTGTATCAAATGTAAGTACATTAAATAGTTTAATATCTAATAGTTACACAACAATTAATTCAAATTTATTAAGTAAAATATTTATAATGAATGGAACTATATCATCGTTAAATACAATGATATAGTATTAAAAATGTGTCATAGAAGATTTATAAACGAAAATTAATTGTGGAAGCCACGCACCATTAGATGGACACTGTTTATAAGTAGTGTGTGATATTTGACATATTATAATATAATTTATAATATAATATAATATATGTTAATTTAATTATATTAGTAATAACTATATTATAAATATATTTATTCATATATAGATATATGAATATTGAGATTAAATTAAATCTATTTTTATTTCACTCTAGAATCTAACTGTTTCGCAAAGCTTGTATATTTGTGCATCTATAATGATCATTTACTCATTATTCATTATTCATCGTTCAGAATATTATTATGAAACAAAAATTAAGTTTTTAATCAAAAATTTCTTTCATTATCATTTGAACATATATATTCGCATAAAATACTAGATATGACATTAAAATAAAGTCATTCTGAAACAACAAATTAATATTAAAAAGTTAACATGATTTCTTCTATAATAATTTTATATAAACAGTTAAACCCTATTTTAAACTCTTGTTATAACTCGATTTAAGTTAATAACATACAATTTAACTATTGCAAAAAAATTAAATCACTTAATAACATTATTGCTATGAATTAAGTATATATAGGGTTAAAACCTAATAATATTCAGATATTTATAAACAATAATATGAAAAAGTAAGCGAGCATAGACTTGCAAGTGGAGAACGTTGACGTGAATAGCTTCGCGCTGTTTGGTTTTAATATGTAGATGCAGGTCGTGACAGAGTCCATCATAAATGTGACCATCAAGTTCGAAGTGCTATCTGGTGCCTTGATCTGCATCACCTGCGACGTTCACGTGACTAGCTCCAGCCTCATCTTTTCCGGCGTCGGCTTGAAGATGTCCGGCGTCGTTCTTGAGTCGCTGAACAACATTATCCTGGAGTTCTCGTTTGTGCAGTTTAGGTTGTCGAGCGCGAATACGTCTGGCATAGTGAACACTGTCAAGCAGCACCTCGCTGGGTTTTCGATCACAGACTGCAAGTTGTCCGGCAGCAGTTTAGTGGTAAGTTCCAACAACGGCTACCTCTGCTCAAACGCGCTGGTCCCGGTTACCCTCTCGATCCAAGTGCTTTTGGTTTGCGTGGATCAAATGGAAAGAACTGGTGCGCATAGCCAGGCCATCGCAAGCGTCGAGCTAGAACAGATCTCGTGCGGCATCTGCGGCAGCATGCTGGTTGTGTACGGCCTGTGCACCGACGGTCTGGAGCACGCCATGGAAGTGAACGGGATGTACAAGTGCGTGCACCCATTCGAGTTCGTAGACGATAAATGCGTGTGCGCGTACGGTTACCTTCTGAATCTCACCGCATGTGTCAATATTGTGATCACTTTAACTGGTGTTGAAAGCACCATCTAAAATAGTTTGCTCTAGAGCCAAAATAACTACAACCTAGTCGCAGCCGACATCACATATCTCAACTAAAGCTTGCAAAGTGGTATGCAGAACATAGTTGCCAATTTGATATAAAACTCATCGAATCTCGAAAGCTATATTGTAGGCAACCATACGCAATCTATGAATGGTCTGAGCTCCAGTGTAAGTATCTTAGACAAAAGGATCTTTGATAACATTACGCTAACTGTGAACTATTTGAAACAGAATTCTTCGAATCTTGAACTATATATTATCGATAACGCCTCTTAAATCGAAAACCACTTGCTGTAAAACACGTCCAACCTACAAACATAGATAAGCACTAATACAGCTAACATCGTCAACATGCTGGTACTGAACTCTTCAAACATTGAGCAGTACATTAAACTCAACTTCACAAGTGCAGAGCAAAATTTGTTACAAAACACCAGCACTTTGGACCAAAGAATCTACGCAAATGTTAGCTCGCTTTCTAATCTCCTAAAAACAAACGCTTCTTAGCTGGAACAATACATTATTTCCAATACTTCACAAACTAATGGATTTATTGTATCAAATGTAAATTTAGTAAATTAATTACTAAATACTAATATAGAAATTATAAATGATACTATATTATCTATGTTAAACAACATAGATTCAAGCATTTAATCAATAAACGGTGAAATATTAAATTAAAATGTTACTATTAATTAGATAGAGTAATAAATAATATGTACATCACAATGTGGATATTAAATGATTAATAATATATGTACACTTGTATATTGTTATATATCAGGTTAATAAGTAATAAATTAATAATGTTAATGTATTGATAAATATTCGTTTGTACAGGGAAATATATGTGTTTGCCCTATTAATTCAGTGGCAGTAGCTCATACTTGTACTTGTAACGTGATCTCTGGATAGGTAATGCTCTCTGGCTCTTGCGTCTGTTCTACCTCTGGCGCTTTCGTGAGCGGATCTGCGTGTACCTGTGGCGTAAACGGCTTGAACGTCTCCAACACCTGCAGCTGCCCAGCTAAATCTGTATTAGTCGGAGGTACTTGTACTTGTAACGTGATCTCTGGATAGGTAATGCTCTCTGGCTCTTGCGTCTGTTCTACCTCTGGCGCTTTCGTGAGCGGTTCTGCGTGTACCTGTGGCGTAAACGGCTTGAACGTCTCCAACACCTGCAGCTGCCCAGCTAACTCCGTATTAGTCGGAGATACTTGTACTTGTAACGTGATCTCTGGATAAGTAATGCTCTCTGGCTCCTGTGTTTGTTCTACCTCTGGCGCTTTCGTGAGCGGTTCTGCGTGTACCTGTGGCGTAAACGGCTTGAACGTCTCCAACACCTGCAGCTGCCCAGCTAAATCTGTATTAGTCGGAGGTACTTGTACTTGTAACGTGATCTCTGGATAGGTAATGCTCTCTGGCTCTTGCGTCTGTTCTACCTCTGGCGCTTTCGTGAGCGGATCTGCTTGTACCTGTGGCGTAAACGGCTTGAACGTCTCCAACACCTGCAGCTGCCCAGCTAAATCTGTATTAGTCGGAGGTACTTGTACTTGTAACATGATCTCTGGATAGGTAATGCTCTCTGGCTCTTGCGTCTGTTCTACCTCTGGCGCTTTCGTGAGCGGATCTGCGTGTACCTGTGGTGTAAACAGCTTGAACGTCTCCAACACCTGCAGCTGCCCAGCTAAATCTGTATTAGTCGGAGGTACTTGTACTTGTAACGTGATCTCTGGATAGGTAATGCTCTCTGGCTCTTGCGTCTGTTCTACCTCTGGCGCTTTCGTGAGCGGATCTGCGTGTACCTGTGGTGTAAACAGCTTGAACGTCTCCAACACCTGCAGCTGCCCAGCTAAATCTGTATTAGTCGGAGGTACTTGTACTTGTAACGTGATCTCTGGATAGGTAATGCTCTCTGGCTCCTGTGTCTGTTCTACCTCTGGCGCTTTCGTGAGCGGTTCTGCGTGTACCTGTGGCGTAAACAGCTTGAACGTCTCCAACACCTGCAGCTGCCCAGCTAAATCTGTATTAGTCGGAGGTACTTGTACTTGTAACGTGATCTCTGGATAGGTAATGCTCTCTGGCTCTTGTGTCTGTTCTACCTCTGGCGCTTTCGTGAGCGGTTCTGCGTGTACCTGTGGAGTAAACAGCTTGAACGTCTCCAACACCTGCAGCTGCCCAGCTAAATCTGTATTAGTCGGAGGTACTTGTACTTGTAACGTGATCTCTGGATAGGTAATGCTCTCTGGCTCTTGCGTCTGTTCTACCTCTGGCGCTTTCGTGAGCGGTTCTGCGTGTACCTGTGGAGTAAACAGCTTGAACGTCTCCAACACCTGCAGCTGCCCAGCTAAATCTGTATTAGTCGGAGGTACTTGTACTTGTAACGTGATCTCTGGATAGGTAATGCTCTCTGGCTCTTGCGTCTGTTCTACCTCTGGCGCTTTCGTGAGCGGATCTGCGTGTACCTGTGGTGTAAACAGCTTGAACGTTTCCAACACCTGCAGCTGCCCGGCAGGTACTGTACTAGCAGGAGATATTTGTACAGCAAATTGTCCAAGCGGAGCCACAATTAATCCAGTATCCGGAACTTGTGTTTGTACTAATATATATGCTACTATATAGGGCTCTACTTGTGTTTGCCCCAATTTTTCAACATTAATTGGCAATGTGTGTACCTGTAACATAATTATAGGCTAAACTATGATAAATAATTTATGTTAATGTTAGGTAGGTTAAACTATAATAAATTAATCTTGCTAAATTTTACATTCTATTTATAAATACAATGATTAATAACATTTATGTAGTTAATATCAAATTGAAATAAATTTTGATTTGTAAGTTGTTACATATTCAGTTTAAAGTTCAATAAATGTTGCTCAAATTTTTGATTCATCAACTACAATATAAAATGCTTTTATTGATATTGCAGCTAATATATATTCTTCAATAATAGAACCAATATTTTAAAGTCAGTATTAAATATATAATATTAAAGTATAAATAGGAACATAAAATGTGGTAAATGGAACCATTCTTGCTAATAGTAATAATCTACATATTAACTAACTTTTAATCCTTTCAAAAAGTAGTAGTAGTTTAGTGATATAAAAATCATTAAATATCTTATCTTAATCATCGACAAATTCCATAATAAATACATTTGTACTTAATTTATACTTTTAATTTTCTTAAGGAAATATTTCATTAATTAACAACATAAACAACTAATTGAGTTTGAATAATTATTAAATACTTGGCAGTTATTAAAGTACAGGAAGTGTGGCATTAATAGGACTTAACATTAGAGATTCTATATTATCTATATATAATGTTAACTTTATGCCATCAAATTATTAAATTGGGAATTATTCATCATATTTGTTTTCATTTGTTAACTCAAGTTAGATATAGTTTGAAAATATAGTCATTGTTATAGGTAATATAAATAATTTACAATAATTTAATTAAATTTAAGATATTAGTTAAAATGTACATTTAGGTGGCATAATTGTATTGAGTAATAATTCTATTATAAACATTTTAAACATTATTAATGATTGCTACTAGGAATATTAAACATCAAAAATATCTAGTTCGGGTTTAATAATAGGTTATGTTTAGTCAAATCTATCCACTATTTCCGCTATCAACTTATGTTTTAATTAAATAATTGAAGGAAGCTCAAAATATACTTTGTTTGGGTTATTTGGTGGTATTGAAGGTAATATATCTATTAAATAGGTAAATATATAAATGAAAGCTTGTAATTTAAGTATAATAGGTTAGATATATTAAAGCAGTATGTAAGCTGAATTGATAAATTTGCATGAAATTAACGGTTTAAATTAAACTTCTTTGATAATTATGTTATATAGTTTAAACTGCTAAATTATTAATGTAAGTTATATAAATAGCAGTTTTAATTAATCTGAAAGTTAAAATAGCTTTGGAATAATAATATAATATGCTAGTAGTAATAATAATTTATCACTGATCAATATATTTTTATAAAATAATTAAGTATTTCTGACAGTATTACATTCTGCTTGTGTTGTAGGTACCACATCTATATCACAAGTTTATATGTCCAATATCACAGCTATTGGAAATAATATGAATTGTATTGGTTCAGGTAGTGGCATTTTGGGTTTCTCTTCTAATGGTAATACATCTTTGTCCAATGTATTTAGTATTAATAATAATATCAATTGTACTGAAAGTGGAAGTGGAGTTATTGTAACATCCTCTACTACATAAATTTCTTTATTTGAAAATATAATTGTAAATAATACATTAATTCTATGTAGAATTGGATGTGGAGGTGTCATAAGTTATTTAAGTACATCTAATAGTTAATTTATTAATATTTTAATTTAATTCTGTAATATATCAGCAGAATTAATTGTAGGATCTTTTATATCATCTGCATCTATGAATCATATTACAATCAATCAATTAATTATTCGTTCTGTACAAATTAGTAATACACTTCCATGGGAAATATTCCAAACAGGAATAGTTGTTGGGGTATCAAATAGCAATTTATATAGTGTTGAATAAGGCAAATATATAGATAGTAATTATTTAAACAATATTAAGTAAGATGATTGCATGATTTAGGTAAATGCAAATGACATGTCAGATATATAATGTGGATGAAATCTTAGGAATCTTAAGAATGAATATTATATATCTGTTATTTATATTATATTATTTCTATACTGTTCTTTTGCATATATATATATATATTCATTTCACTTCCTCGAGATGGCACAACGCAACGCTACTACTGTATCAAATTAACTGTATCAAATTAACTTTACAATTCTCTTTACAATTTGTCGATCTTCTCTTTGAGTGATTAAATTTTCTTGTCATTGCCTTTCGTGTTGGGGATTATTTTGGTCTGGGTGGATTTGTCAGGTTTTTTTGTGGACATATCCTCCAGTTTATTGTTGCCTTTTTCAGCTGTTTGCGTGGATTTCTTTTTAGTCTTTTTCTAGTGGCTTTTTCAAAGTTATTCAGTGTTTGCAGGCACTTCTTTGATTGGAGATTGTGTGGCTACCTTCATCATTCCTTTTTCGTAAAGGTAATCAAAGACGTTTTTCGCCCCGTTGGACTACTTTCTTTATACATAAGCTCGGCTCGATGTGTTTGAGAGGTACTTATCATGTAGCCTATCACTTCATAAATCGTCTCGAAATTAACCGGAGTCCTTCCATTTTGATCCTTTTGGTCTCGAAAATGCTACTCTTTGAGAGCGTAATACTTAAAAAGATCCCAAGTGATTCCAATATCCAAATAAATCTGAACTCCGTTGACCACAATGCTGATGTCTGGTTTAATCCGGTCTTCCAGCCTGTTGTCGTTATCTTTGCAGACTTTTCTGGCTTGATATCTCTTTCTGAGGATTCTTTCAAGGAAGTTTGCAAAACGATCGTGAGCTGCTATGTTCAGCTCGTTGATCTTTTTACAGTCTTATTCGTGGCCTTTCTTGGTTTTTTGCACAGTTTGCAAATTTCTGGGATTGGTGTATCCCTCATGTTATTGAAAACCCAGTTGATCATGTAATAGAATGCAGTGTTATCCATTCTTCTACGGCCCAACAGTGTGTACCCTGGTTTAGGCTGGTTTAGGTCTGAAGAAATTCTTAGATTTAGTCATTTTGGCGTTTATTTTGCCAATGATTTATTCAAGTTTGTATTTAGTAATTTAGTCACCATTTTCTCGAATATAGTAGTCAATCTTGGATTTAATCTACCTTCATCTAATCGTAGTACGCGCCGAGTAAGATGATTCCAAGACCTCTTTGGCATTTGAAGTCAAATGTTGTTGGAGTGCATCAGAGGATGCATTTGTGGAGTATTTTTTCCATGTCTGCCATCAGCTGTTTGTCAATTTCTTGATAAAGCTGCTTGTTCTCAGCGCAGTGCTCCGCGACGTCGATGAGAGCCCGTAATTATAGGCGCTTACGATGCATTAGCTGAAGAGAAGAAGTTAATCCTTGTTTGGAATGTCTAATTTTGCGTAGCATCGAATTTTTTTTGAGATTGTCCTTGTTTTGCCAGTGGTTTCGCCGTTTTTCCAAAATCTTAACCTAAAAAGTTTACGATGCCAGATTTGTTATAGAAATTGGGGTGATTGCACTCGCATTTTTCCGTATTTACTTCCAAATGCATTTCTTTGTACCAATAAATCGTCTCGTCTCGTTGATAGTTTATTGGATTTTTTCGGGAGTTGTGATTACGACCATGTCATCTATAAACCCCAGAGCGAATTTATATGAGTTTCAATTTTGGTCTTTTGCGGCCTGTGTCTTCTCCATGATTTGAGAAACCACAGTATATGATAGTACTAAGGTTGCAACCTTGGTTTATTCCTACTTGTTTAATAGAAGTTGTTTGACCATCTGGCTTTGATTTGGTTCATAATATAGCGGGAATCATAATATGTAACACTGCGATTTTTTAATTTTTTAATATATTTGAGTTCAAATTTCTTTGCCATATAACATTTGCTAATAATGAATAGTACTTATCTTTCCAAAATTTAAATGTGGTTTAATCAAAATTAATTGTCAAATTATATAGTTTAAATTTGATATTAAAATAAGGTGACATAATAATTACGTATAGCGATATACGGAGCCTTGTAAATCGATTATGGGTATCACTTCCGAAGGAGATGAGTGGAGTGAATTATATTAATTTATTATCACAACCATATATAAATCTCATTCTAGTTAAAACAGATTGATTTAAATTTCGTTTTTAAATTAACGAAATACACTAACATTATTGTAAATCCTCTTCTAAATTACTTCTGTTACAAATTAAATTTAACCAGTAGACTTATACTAGGACGAACATATTATAAATTAATTGGATTGGGCATATTTCGTCTCATTTATATTTTGGAGCAAAACATAATTTTAAGGTATTTTAATTAAGTCAAATTCGAAAGTCAGTTATACGTAATTAGCGAATGGAGAACTTAAAGTAATCGCAGTTTATAGTGACTCTTTCTTGTCAATATTATTTATTCATTTTGGTTGTAAACTAAATATTAGATTTACTACATTTTTACAATATAATTAATTCATACTCAAAATGTTTATTATTGTGCCAACTTGTTATTTATCTTAATTTAAATATAATACCTGAATAAGCACTAAAGCAAATGTCGTGATTCTACTCTATACTAGAATCTACAGTTTTAAAGAAATAACTAATTTACTTTAATTTCAAATCAACAATTTACTATAATATTATTTAATATAGGCTAATATTTTCAATTATTCTTCAGCCTACTGCGATAATGTATTTTTAAAAATTGTTAACAAAAATAGATTTTGTTTTATATTATCCTTGAAGTGAAAACAAATTTGTAAATAATAATCTAATTAGTTATAGTAATAGCTATAATTCTTACAACTTTTAGTTTTTTCATTGTTGATATTTAAGCTTGAAATCTTGTAAAAATATTAGAACTTCTTGATCGAGTTGATTTTGCTAATATTGTGGCATTCTTATTTTTTAACAATAAGATACTTATAGTTATATGAAGCGTACTTTATTTGATTTTATTGTAAAATTATTAGAATTATCAAAGTTAATAATAACGCGACTCAAATAATATATGGAAAGAACTGTTAATCACATTCGACACAATAAGTTTAAGAGAACATAGCACATTTTCGAACGAATATTTTGATCAATTCAGAAGTGATACGGGTAATGTAAATCGTAATTAAAGGTTAATTATAATGGTTAATTAAAGGTTAAATATAAAATCATAATTATTCTCAATAACATGCGCATTTAATTTAAATTGTAATTTAACCATTATGTCTAATAAATATCACTTTTTAATCTGGCTGTGTAGTGTTTTGATGAGTAGGTTTCTTTTTTCGATTTTGTCGTTGAGTTCTTTGATTTCTTCTTCTTTTGCTTTGACTAGGAGTTTGTTTTGTTCTTTTAGTGATTCGTTCCGGTCTTTTTGTGCTTTTAGTTCGATTTCGATTTGATTTGTTCTGTTTAAAGCTGCTTTGAGCTGTTTATTCAGTTCGTGGGTTTACAGCGCATGTCTTTCCACCTCGCATTCCGCGTTCCACTTCGTTTACTCCAATTATTGTTTTAAATTAACCGTTTACTTCACGAGGTCTGCGCTCGAGCTGTTCGTTTGGAACTATTTAAGGAGAAGTTTCTGCTCGTCGAAGATATTCCGCAGCTCGCAGTACTAATTCTGCAAGAGCTTGTTCTACGCGAGCACGGCCTGTAGTTCGAGATTCTGCTCCATTTTTTGGAGTGGATAAATGAATGAATTATTGTGAAAGTTGGTGAGGTGTGGGAATGATTGATTTTAAGATGAACAAAAATTCTCAGAAAACACTGTGAAAGTACAAACGCTCTGAATCTTTAAGATTGTGAATAATACTAACCAAAATAAATGATATTGTTAAAATGAATCTAACAAGTCAATATACGAACAAAAATAATATATTAGTTAATCATTCTATTTCAACATTTCGTTTAATTATTGCTATAGAGACCTTTTTAACTGAGATACTGCATATACTATTTTCAAAGTAAAAGAAACATTAGAAACTGGTTCACTCTAAGAACAAGAATGATTAGATATCATAATTTTTTTGACTGATACAGAAACTCATATACATTATGATCTATTCTCTTATCCTATATTTTGTGTACTAGTCATATCTAATATCTCATTCTATGAAATATTAGTGTTATAGACAATATTAATATTAAATGATATATAAATAATAATATTTAATGCCACTCCATGCAAATGAACATTTTAGTTGTGTATTCAATTTAGTAATGTAAAATGTTAGCTTAGCTTGAAAAAGTGTAATATAATTCATTATTTTTAAATATACGGCGGCCCGCTGAGTGTTCTTAACGCCTTTACATTTAAACACAGGCAATTCTAAAAATAGCAACAGATGAATTGATGACATTTAATATGTATGTTGCGGATAATGATGAATTGCAATTGCCAATAGGGAAGAATTTTCAGGGTCGGTGCATACCCGCTCAATTTGGTGCCTGTCAGGACATGATAGCTTCAATCATAGCTGGTAGTGTTCCGACGATGACTCTCACCATTGGTGGTCAAACTGAAACGATTACGGTATCAAAATTTTTGTTTAACGGTCTTATAGACAACATTACGGTTGCGTAGAATTTTACAAATATTACGTACACAATTAACGCGAATACGGCTCGGTCGGGCGTGTTCCAACCATATTGTTATGCGGTTCCAAACGACTAATTAACTCAAGTACCGACTAAGTACACTCTTTCACCTCAAACGTACGTGTTTAACGTGGGAACGAACGTTTTAACCGAAATATGCGAGGTTTGCAACCCACTATTCATATACTACTGCGATATTTAGCTTGACAATGAGCTCTACTTGGACGTTCAAGACACACAATTAAACAGAAACCAGCACCCGAACTCACTCTCAATTCAAATTCCGCTCATCATTTTCACCTCCCTCGTTTTCATATTTATTGGCTATCTAATTATCAAATAGTACATTAAGAAGCGTTTCGTCTACAGAAATAAACCAGGAAAGCAGAATATTAGAAAATTCGAACCAACCACAAAAGTTTAAAAGAAGAATTTATCATCAACATTCGGAACTAACAGCTTACCAATACTTGAGCAGGTAATTCCAACCGCTGAGCCGGTTGTGACAGAACCCGAGCTAATATCTCCAATTGAAGAAGAACCTGAACCAGAAGCTCCAAAGGTTGAAATTGACGACACAGACAAAGTGAAAAAACTTAAGGAGCGTTTGAGAAAGAGGCACGCGCTTGAACTTGACACTAAGAACGTTCCAACCGCATTTATTCGCGCTGGAATTCAAACAATGCTGGAGGCAGACTCAAGAAGCTTCGATCGAGGCCAAGGCTAAGGGCTCAAACCGATAAGAAAATGAACTTGTGATGACTGATTAAATCATATTATTGGATTATTTATCTAAAATATCTATTTATCGTGTTTCGTTCTATAATTAATTATTATTATGATATTTGGCTCATATAATTATGATATACATATATATTTTTTCTCTATTACTAATTAATATAGTAATTTAACAATAATGTACTAAATTCACTCATTTAACGGGTTTAGGCTTGTATTAGTTCTACAGCGCGTTCTTCATCCGGGCGATATTTACTTTGATAACGTTCGATGCGACTTATTTAGTTCCCAGTTGTGCGTCATTTTCAACTCTTTTTCTTTTTGGAACTTTTTTGTGCATGTTTTCTGGTTATTCGCTCAGGTCAATGACTGAGATTTCTTCTGTGGACGACGCTTCAATTTCTTAATCAATTTCGAGTATTTTGTTCGTTTCCACTCCCAAATTTGGTTCTACGTGAACGGATTTGAACGACTCGATTAATTCGCTGGAGTGGGTTGATTTATGCGATTTGAAGGACATCCTTACTGAGATCGTTTTCCTGTCCGCGCTCTTCTGAATTAAAAAGCTGCGAACGGACGATTTCGACTCCTAAATGTTCAAATGATAACTCGGCTTCGTATTAATTTAGACAGATCTTTGGAGCGGAGAGGGATGTACAGAATTATGGAGCGGAGAACGCTGGACTGATTCCTGCACAAAATAATTTGACTAAATATTCGATTTCTGAGTAAATGAACGCTGAGCAAGAGGAGACTGGACAACTGA
The DNA here is from genome assembly GCA_963988835.1 of Hexamita inflata. Lineage (NCBI taxonomy): Eukaryota > Fornicata > Diplomonadida > Hexamitidae > Hexamita > Hexamita inflata. Next base: position 52,296 of record CAXDID010000050.1, read on the forward strand.
CTGTTTTGCACTTGGAATAATATTCTTTGCAACTAGAACTGGAGAATCGTAGGGAAGGATGCGGATGGATTGAAGGTCTTCAGGAAGGGAGAGGTCGATGCGCACGGGACGCTTCACACGACGATTGCGCCTTGGAACGGTGCTACGAGCACACCTCTTCAAGTAATAAATGGTTAACGAAAGAATGAACAAAGCCAAGATACCAGCTGAGCCGTAAGCGATGTAAAAGCTGTATTGAATGTTGTCGTGCACAGTCGTTATATCACGCTCAGATTGAGACAGTACCAAATCGAAATAACTCTCTACACCCAGAGTAAAATGGCAATAACTCACAAATCGCAGTTGACACTGCGAACAATTATAAGATATCGTATTCCAACCAGGATATAAGAAATATTGAGTCGGCTGTATATCGAACTTGTAATAATCTGCGGTTAATGGGTCTTCCGTAATATTTATCGCATAACACACACCAGAATACAGCCCACCGCTTACAGATTTTGTTTAAACAACCAAACTCAAATTACTGAAGTGTTATTAAACAGTTATCTCATCAAGCAACCCGTACTCCAGTTATGGACTTATAGCTACTTAAACAGCATCATTTAGAAGTTCGAACGTGAAAACTGGGTTTTAATCTGTCATTAATAGTTTAATAAATTCATAACATGCTTATAATGATGCGTTATTGCAACGAGCATTGACCTATAGGCCATCAGAACTAAAAAGAGCGTTATTCATAATTGGATTGATTTTGGTAATCATTATCAGTTGACTATTATAATAAAAATACCCTTCTGTATTTTAATAGAATTTTGGACAACTTGAAAATGATCGTTTAACATTAAACCACGCTTAAGTTAGCTAAACTTTATTTAAATATACATTTAGTTCACAAGTTTACAGAGAAAACAAAATGTTTAACATTTGAGGAGTGGTACGCAATTAATTACTTTAAAATACTAATATAATGATATTCACATAAATAATATGTATTTAAACATATTGAATTCAAAATTTGTTTAATTCTTATTATTGAGTTAAACCTCTTGAAATTTTTGGCGTAGATTTCTGGTGTTCAATCTTATTGCATTAGTTTAGTTTTCAGTGTACATGCATTACGAATGAGTGATTAACGATGTATAAGAAATAGTTGAAATAAACGTCAGTTAAAGTTATTTAATTGACGTTTATAACAATTTTAGCAAATAATCTATGTATTTCACTCCAATAAATGCAAAGTCTTGCAAGTTATTTGAACGTGTCTGCTTTTGAGGCCGAAAATCGTTTGTAGACCATATTATTTTTAAATTAGGATTAATTTACAGAACTGGTTAAGCGATACACAATTCTTAAAATATTTAGTGGGAAGTAGCATCACTGCTATTTCAAGCAGAAAAAGAACTCAACGGTAATTGCTACTTTAAAAAACAATATTTGTAAACGGGCGTGCGGAAGACCAACAACTGTAAGCTATTCGTCAATATTAAAAAATTGGTGCGTATATGAAAAGTAATTTAAATATATCGCCACTAATTTGAACGACCCCTTAATATTATTTGACAAACAAAATATCAAAACGTCGTTTTCAAATGAGCAAAAGTTCTATTTTGTTCGGTTTACCGGTCAACACAGTTTTGACTCACTTAACCCCTGTGACCCGAGCAAAATTAAAATCAAACGCTTTTGCTCGAAGGAAGAAAACGAATATATCTTGATTTATTGCTCTGTTTTAGAAAACCAATAATTTATGTGGTGAATAAAAAATAAATTACTAATTGTTAAATTACTAAATGTTAATTTACTATCAAAGAGAAAATTTTCAGTGAGTACTTGTATTATTATACACATATGTGGTAACGTACCCAAAAATTAATTTCCCAGCCATGAAGCCATGAAACATAGATATAATCTTATTACATTCGTCCAGTTTTTAGAGTTTATGTCTTACGAATTTTAACAAAAGATATAACAAAATTTAGTAAAATAAACACTAATAAACTATCACTAACAGTTAAGTGAGTCAATATATAAACTATCACAAGTATTTTTGTTATTATTGTTGGTTATAACTATTTTAGCATATAATCTGTATTTTCACTTCAAATAATGCAAAGTTACTTGAACGTATCTGCTTTTGAAGCTGAATAGCGTGAATGAGCAAATGTTCTATTTTATTCGGTTCAGCGGAGAACACAGTTTCGATTCCCAAAACCCTTGTGACCCGAGTAAAATAAAAATGAAACGTTTTTGCTCGAAGGAATTAAAGCTATAAATTTTGATTTATTGCTCTGTTTTAGAAAACCATTAATTTTTGTGGTGAATAACAAGAAATATTACTAAAGATACTAGTTTGGTCCAAAGAAATTACTCCAGCCGGCCTCGAGGGTGTGGGAGCAAGGCAAGAAGGCGAAGCCCAAGGCAACGCTGGGTCGGACAGGCTCGGAGTAACTGTCGACAATTGAAGACTTGGAACATGAGCGAGTGAGAAAATTAAAGTTTTCAATACTTCAATACTTCAATATTTGTAAAATACCTATTAATGAATACTTAGCTGATATGGTAAGGTAGACGACGTAACCAAACGTACAAGCGACGATTCAGAAAAAGTCAGAAAAGGTAAAACCGAAATCTAAGAAGCCTGAAAGAATAAGTCAATTTTTTATTAAATCAGAACGAAATCATGCTTTCACTCCCTGTAATACAGGAAGAATTCCGTATGGAACTTACTATGTAAAACAACAAAACACAAACACAGATTATATATAGTTAATATATTGCAGAGGTTTCGCTTTCAAGAGTAAATAAACCTGAACAGGAAGAAACTGATTAAAGAGTTATGACATTGTTCCCCGCTCTAAACTTAGAAGCACTACGCGTTGCCGCTGATACGCTAGTCCCAAGATTCATACCAGCCATCCCAAAGACAGTTACAAACTTTGTAACTTGATAGTTACAAAGTTTGTAACTACATAAGATACCTAAGATAACTTGATAGTTTGTAAGTTACTACTATCAAGTTATCTTTGTAAGTTACAAAGATAACGTTCGAGGTCAATAATGTTAGTTCAAGTGAGGTATGATGTGGATATTAGTTTGAGATAACGTTATTGTGTAACTAAGTGTGGATTCTAATGATTTATGAGATTAAGATGGAATGATTTAATTGAGCATTAGTACTGATGATGAGGTTACAATTAAGTGAGCCATTTTATTTATAATCACTTATATATTGCTGAACCTCCCAATATTTATGCAAATGAAAATAAACTAAAATATAAATTATGAAATGGATCACATGAACCACAAAGCGAGGTTTTGGAGCCCAGTTTTGTCAAGGGTCATAACGCCTGTGTTCTTGGGGTCATACTTCGCGAACACCTTCTCGACCATAAGTAAATAGGAGCAAATTGACATGAACTCGCCAAACGCAACACCGTTATTGTCAGTGTCATATTTTTTAATGAGGGCGTCGATTGTAGGCTGCTTGACAGTCAGCTTGAGCATTGAGATAGCCCTAGATAATTAAATTGGAATTAAAACATTCTTGTCAATCGCGTTGTACTTGAACATTTTGTGGAAGCTCATGATGTACTGATCGAAAACTGGGAACGTCTCAGTGTCAATTACTGACTTATCAGTAATCACAGACAAAAGCAACTTAGCTGAATGTGCGGAAAAACTGAACTCGCTGTAAGCCTTCTGAATTTCATCAACGGTGATTGTTCCAGAGTGATCTGAATCCAAAGCGTTGAAACGAGCCACCGCTTGGGGGTCAATGTGGGCCATCATTTCATTCATCATACCGCCCATCATGCCCATCATACCTCCCATCATGGTGTTGTTGCCACCCATCATATTGGTCATTTCGCCCATCATGCAATTCATCATTCCCATTCCAGCATTAATACCTTACTGAGTCATCTCTACCTCTGAGTGAGTCATCTCCATTTGAGGCATACCTTAACCATGCGCTTAGCCAAATCCCATGTTGAACATTCTACGATTGGAGGTGAAAACAATTTTTATGAGTTGTGTCCAAATTCATTAAGTAAAGTCTAATTATAATTAAAACACACAGGAAGAATAATGGATACAATATGTAACCTGTAAGTATATAATACACAATATAATCTGTATGTAGTATATTAAAGCAATAAATATATAAGCAATACATATATATACATAAATATGCATATAAATTATATTTATAAATCTAACATCTGACTAACAGTATACTAATGTATATACTATACCTATATAAGTGCTTATAATCTATATTAGCTGTATCAAATTCATCAGAGAATATTAGAGACTATTATTTTAAACACACAGGAAGAAAATTGAGTACAAAATAACCCATATTTTTATATTATTAAAGCAATATGTAATTATGAAAACATGTAAAAGATAAATAGAAAATAAGTGCATGTTGTCTCAATTATATACTACAATATATGCTTTACCAATACCGTATAACAAATGAATGCTCTGGGACAACACACGTTCAAAACTGAATGCGGACAAAAAAGATAAACCGTTTGTTGAATTATTTTCATATGATCGAAAAACAAATTTTCAATCAAATTTTCATTTGCAGCGAAATATTCCACTCCAAACATACTGGATTACTTGTTTCTGGGTTTCTAAACACATCCAACATTTAAAAGGTTGCGCGTATCCGATGTTGCGCTATTAAAGCAGCCTTCCACTAATTTTACGTTTAGTAGTTAATGAAACGAAAATCTACAAAATGAGTAAGCAAGGTGGTGATGAAGGAGGCTTCATGTCTATTTAAAATATTTATAGCTCTTAAACAAATCAGACATCACAAGTTGTACGTGGTCGCGAGAATCTTCGGGCTTTCGACCGTTTCGTGGTCGCGTTGAGGTCGATAGTGTTAAACACTATCCTTAAAATTATTAAGCCTTAAAATTATTAAAACCAAGAAAGTGATATAATATTAATATAGATAATTTCTTCGTTTTAATTATTTATACTAATAATGACTCGATTACAGTTAATTCAGCCTACTACATTACCTTGCTTGTAAGGGAGGTGCTATTTCGCTTATAAGGGTGTTAGTCAACTCACTTATAAGGGAGTTCCCTCATGCAAAACTCCCTTATAAGCAAGTGACAAATATCATACGTTTTAACCCCGTTTTTGACCATAAATCATTCTAATTCGACATTTTCCTAAGATACATTTTGGATACATTTTTGCTTATAAGGGAGTTGAAATCAGTAACTCCCTTATAAGCAAATAGGCTACTCCCTTACAAGCAAGGAGTGAGCAAGGTTATGTAGTATCACAAGTTACATAAATACGTACACCAAAAAATATTTCGACGCTTCGCGTCCATAAAATCATAAATACCACTTCAATCACATGTAACTGAAATATGTTTCATGACAAGAAATATGTTATCTAGAAAGAATATATGTTACAAAATTGTAAAGTATTTGTAAATATAATAACTGAAATTAAAGGTTAATAATGTAATATATAAAAAATACACTCTTTAAATAGTAAAATCACTTTAAATTCAACTTAAGATTTTGCGCACGGATTAAAATTTCAATAAATCCAAAAATAGGCCTTAAATAGGTCATTTGCGCACGGATTTGAGAGGCGAACGTAAAACTATACAAGTCTATAAGTGTTTGAGCTTCTTCGCAGACTTGAGCACTTTCGCAAGCACCGAAGCCACAAACGCGGTGGCACATCATGCGACTGATATGCGGACTTCATGGCGCCCGCCGTTGTGCACCCGGTTTGTAGGCTACAAAATATCTTTGATAAAATATCTTTGATTCGACTTCTTCCATTTTTAAGCGATATAATGTGAAGTGGTATAGATTAATTTCTCTATTATTAATATTATACATAAATACATGTAAAATTATGATATATTATATATATTATTATATATATTATTATATATTATATATATTATAATTATTCTCCCTTTCAAAACGGGAAGAACGTGGCCTGCGCGTTGGTGCACGCGGTAGAGATCTGGGCAGTTTCCACTGGTCTGTTTTATTCCTTGCAGAACGCCGGTCATGCGTCTTTGCAGTTTGTGTTGAAGACGGTTCCGGCGACGAACTTGTGCAAACGGTCCGGAACATAGTTGCAGTAAGTGGTCACGGAATCCCGTTTTGCAGATACGTGATCGTTGGTTATCGTTTTATTAAAAATGATCTTAGAATAATATAAAGCCAACCAAAAGACGATTAAAATTCAAAATATACGATAATCGACGATCAAAACGATTATAAATTTAATCGTTAGTATACGATTGACAACTATGCAAATATTGAATGGAAGTACTGTTATTATCAAAAATGGTGGAGTGAAGAAGTTGGAGTGGTTATTTAATTTTTAGTTGTTTATAAGTCTATAGTATACATATAGCTTCAAAATTATAAATTATTAATCGTCTTTTAATCGTTGACTTAATCGAAATTAACGATTGAAATGACAAGAACCCGATCAGATCGGAGACGATGGCTGGCTTTAGAATAATATTTAGACTCTAAACATACATTTTATGTTATTAGGAGTGGATTATTGCAAATAATATTAATAATTCATTGCTACATACAAATATAATAGTAAATAGTGGTTATTCTATTTTAAATCATATTTCTGTTTCACCATTTTGGCTAAAAATATAGTCCATGAATATTGTGGTATAAACTTCATTTATATTTAAATAAACACTTAAATTTAAGTTAGTACGTTCGTATTTATAAAATTGGGTTATATTTTGATACTTATGATTTTTGTCAAGTTGAAATGGAAATATTTATTACAAAATTATTATATAATATATGTTAAAATATAAAAGAAAATTTAAATAATCGCTCCAAAATATCAAATCTAGCCATAACAGCCCTAATTTTAGAGGCGAAAATGAATCTTGGCTACCCCTTATCTTGAAGTGAAATTGTTAGAAACTTTTTGATATTATACATCTTCCTGATAGCTTTAATGCATATTTTAAACAATTTTATATTTCTTCCACTCTACTCTTGTCAAAAATTCTAAAATGCATCAAATTCGTATATTGTTTTAAACGGCAATAGCTGAAGACTTGAAGTCTTATGAACTTCCAGAGTATGATAATGTACCTACAACGTAAACTTTAAGTAACAGCCCAATAATATATTTTCGATTATTTTCGTATTCTTCTTCTTCAGAAAGTTAAGTTTCTTTTATGTGCACCTAATTAAATAATATAATCTCACGGGAGTCTATGCATTCAGATGTAGTCAGTATAAATGATAAAAATATGTTATGTTAAAAAGAAATTTTAAGAGGAGTAGAGTGGTAATATAATATTTAAAAAAAATATAAATGTTTTAATGTTGCAGCTTATTTCCACCTATCAAATACAGTCTATCTACAATTTCACTTCAAGGTAGGTGGCCAAGATTCATTTTCGCCTCTTTATCTATATTTCCACATTAACAGGTACATATTAAAACTATATTATTCATAAATTTATATATCACTGAACTCAACAGCCCGAAGGAATACTTGACTAAAAAGGACAATTCGTCTATATTACATTATTAATTTAATTTATCCCTTTAGAATAAGAATTTTCATAAGTTATGTAACTCGTTATATTTTTGCCTAAAACAAGTCCAGGATTTAATGGCGAAATTACATAAACTGAATCTACGATTATATTTTATAACAATATCCTTGATTTTATCGCATAGCTTATTAAAGAACTTGCAGTTTAAACACTTGCATTAATAACAGAATTTATAATAATTGTATTTTATAATAGTAAACAATCATATGCTTATAAACTAGATTAAGTAACAATACCTATAATACCACCAGCAAAATATTCTGCTTAAATTTTGGAATTTGATACTTCAGAATTTTTTATAGCGCATTAAGTATTCCCCAAATATGCTATTATGCCTGAAACGTAGTTTTATATCACGCCATCTAAATGACAATTAAATTAACCAGAAGAAAAGAGATTATTAATTATTGGAAAATCAGATGTTCTAATAAGTCCAACTGCTCCAATATACGATGCGCTTTGGCTATTAATAATCAAACGTAAATTACATTAATTTATAGTGAAAATAGAATGAATTTCTCCAATTATACCATATAGAAATATAGTTTTTCCATTAACAAATTATTATTGTAAACAAACTTAATTTATATCAATTATATTAAAATTTTGATATGCTGTTCCGATTAGTATACCAGAGTTCATAAAATATTCTGTATTAATTGATTAATTGTTTTAAAATACAGACATAGTAACTTTAATAGTACTTTAGACGCAATATGTTACCAAACCTCCGAACTAGAAGAAATATGTATTGTCTGAGTAAATTGAAGTGAGTACAGATTTTTAGCCTTATATTTTTACTAATATATTTTAAGTGGTTAACTAGCTTTGTTGAACATCACTCAACAAATACGAAGAATAGTTACCCACTTTGAAATTTTATGTTTCTATTTCGATTTGCGTTAGATTTGCGATTCCTTAGAAGAAATTTATGGATATGAGTGCAACGGTACCTGTGCTATATATACTACCATAAAATTTGTAGGAGCATATTTTTAGGTTGTTTCTTGCTGAGTTGATTAATGTAACGTTTCCTGAAGATTATATATTTACATTGATTGTTAGAAGTAGGATTTCAGTTCGTGATGCCTGAGAAGTGAGAATACTTTGTTCTCCAGAACTTTAAATGAATGTTCCCGGGCTAGATAAGATGCTCATTGTTTTAATGGTGATATCCTGAATGCTCGTGAGAAAGTTTCCGCCTATGAGTGTTTGATATCCAATTTATATTTTGATGTTGTTGAAAACGTACTGAGCTTGGAACAGTTGGGCTGTGACGGATTCAAAAACGTAATCAGGAACATCAATGAACGCATCGTTTATGTTTGGAGTGGCAGGGAACACGAAACCAGAACTAACATCACTTGCTGTATTTGAGATTATTTGCAGATCGAATATTTGGAAAACCTTCACCAGATTACACAAAACATTTTCAGATGTAAAAGTAAAATATTATGTCGCGGTGCAACTATTATTTACTAAATAATAACCAGGTGCGCATTCACACTTTCCGTTCACTGGGATCTGACCGTATAAACGACAACCAACGAGCACACATGAATTATTCAAATATTCATACCCAAACACACTGGTACAACTTTATTGCAACTGGAGCTAAATTATCAACGCTTGTATAGTATCTAATGCTGTATTTACACCCGTAGTGTTATCAAACACTCTATTATTAATTATCGAAGTATTTTCCTACAGATTGTTATCAATATTCGAATGATTTCCTTTTACAAATTGTTCCAAGTTCGATGCATTAGCAAATAAATTTGCAGTTAGTTATGCGTTTAATGTAGAAATGTTGCTACTTTATGTGCTGTTTAAGCTGGTGAAGTTGCTCTGTATGCGGTATTCGAGCGTGTTAGTGTTCGCGAGCAGAAGTCCGTTGGTGCTGGAATAATTGGACGCGATGTACTGCTCCAGCTTTGAAGAATTAGCCACCAGACTCGCGATGGAAGAGCTGTTCAGCGAAGAGATGTTGTTTACGAGGGCGCTATTTAGTGAGTTGAAGCTGTTGTTTATCTTCAGGTCTAAAGTGGAGGTGTTCTGCGCCAAGTATGTATTCACTTGCGAGTAATTTCCGATGATGTACTACTCCAGCTTGGAAGAATTAGCCACCAAGCTAGCTGTCATTTGCGAACCAAGAGTGGAAATGCTGCTGGTCAGCGAATTGTTGAAACTGGTGAAGTTGCTTTGTATGCGCGAGTCGAGCAAGCTGGTGTTGGCGAGCAGATTTCCGTCCGCTTTGGAGTAATTGGACTGAATGTAGAGCTCAATGTTGGACGAGTTCGATTTCAAATTAGCGAGTGTCGTGCTGTTCAACTGCGAGATGTTACCGGCCAGCGAGCTGTTCAACTGATTGAAGCTGTTGCTTAATTTAAGCTCCAAGTTAGACACATTTGTTTTTATGTTTGTATCAGAAACAGTGAAGTTCCCGATTATGTATTGTTCCAGTTTAGACGAATTAGCTTTCAAGTCGTATATCGACTGGATGGCCAGAGCGGAAATGTTGTTCGCCAGGGAATTGTTCAAGCTGGTGAAGTTACTCTGTATGCGGGATTCGAGCGTGTTAGTGTTCGCGAGCAGAAGTCCGTTGGTGCTGGAATAATTGGACGCGATGTACTGCTCCAGCTTTGAAGAATTAGCCACCAGACTCGCGATGGAAGAGCTGTTCAGCGAAGAGATGTTGTTTACGAGGGCGCTATTTAGTGAGTTGAAGCTGTTGTTTATCTTCAGGTCTAAAGTGGAGGTGTTCTGCGCCAAGTATGTATTCACTTGCGAGTAATTTCCGATGATGTACTACTCCAGCTTGGAAGAATTAGCCACCAAGCTAGCTGTCATTTGCGAACCAAGAGTTGAAATGCTGCTGGTCAGCGAATTGTTGAAACTGGTGAAATTTACTTGTATTCGATTGTCTAGTACTAAAATATTCTAAAATAGATTTGCATCATTTTTGGTGAAATTGGTTAAAATATATTGTTCGATGTTGGAGGAGTTCGATGTTAAGTTTAACACGGCAGAATGGTTAGTCGCGTTAAAATTAGCTAATATAGTGTTTTGAATTTATGTGGCGTTGCTGGCTATTCTTTGCTCTATTTAGCTTGTATTCTTTAGCAAATTATGATCTGAAAGAGTGAAGTTGGAAATTATGTATTCCTCTAGTTTAGTCGAAATCTCCAGTAAGTTCGCGGTTGCGCTTGTATAATTCTTGACGATGTTGCTGTCTATGTTGTGCATTGTGTTATATATGTCTGTGACGCTTCCATTTAGTTCGTGGTAATTATCTGCGACAATGTGGGAAATATCAGTAAGGTTGTCGACCACGTTAACGCAGCGAGTGATGTTGAGTAAATATCCGCGAGCACACATGCATTCGTTTTCTTTGTATTCAAATGGGAATACACATTGCAGCATCCCCTCCACTTCAACTCCGAATTGTAATCCATCAGAGCATATGCCATACACCAAAACAGAAGTATCGCATACATCGCACGACAGTGTTTCGGTTCCGACTTGGCTCACGGAGATGCTCTCCGAGCCAAATAGTTGCTGCTAGTTCGCGCAAATAGTAAGTTGGGCAATATTTAAAGTAGTCGGCTCCACCACCAGAGATGATGCTATCCCGTTGTAATCGCTTTTTACGTAATTATACCCAGTAATGAAGCAGTTTAACACAGCAAATATATTCAACGTGTTTTACACAGTGTTCACTAAACCAGACGAATTCGAGCTGTTCAGTCTAAACTGAATAAACGACTGCTCGAACTGAGCACTAAGAATCGGAGTTAGTATTACTCCGGATAACTGTTGTCCAGAAGCTATGAAGATCAACGTAGACCCGCGGACCAGCACGTCGCACGTTGTACAAATCAAGGCGGCAGAGAGTACACTGAAACTCAAGGTCACGTTAATTCTCGAGTCGACGACCTGCTATAAAATGATGCTCGATCCGAACAACGAAAAGGAATTCATGTCGTTGTTGTGAACAGTCACGTCAATTTTGGACTGTTGAGTAGATTGGGTGTTGATGAACAAAGCGGATGTCACATAGTTGCTCATGAAAATCTAGTTTTGTACCAGGATGTTGTTTATTACCTTGCTCTTCTTGCAGTAGTTGTACTGCTAGTTATCAATCATCACTTAATTTGAACAAACATTTTTATTGAAGGTGTTGATTGTTTTTAAAATAATTGAAATAGAAGATAACATTACTTTAAATGTTTTTAAACAATTTGCATTTACTTTAGCTAACTGTAGCGATATTTTGTTTATATTATTTAGTTATATTATTTAGTTATTGCAACAATATTGTTACAATAATATAAAATTGAAGAACTTGATTCAGTAATTTTTGATATTTAATCTCTAGTGATTATTGTACTAACTTCACATACTATTATGGCAGTCCCTCAAAATCATGAACTAGCTTTCCAGACAAAGAAAAATATAGTGAGAGATGAATTATATTATTATAGTTTGTATATATATTATTTATTAGTGTATAGTAAGAGCTAAATTTGTTGATTCATACATTATATATTAGCTTCTAAGACGTTCTACCTCAACTTCAACAGAAACAGAAGACAACAGGATAATATACTTGATTCGGTTTCAACATTGAGATAATAATATTTCAAAATATTGATAAACCAGAATCCAGCTAGCTGCAGCAGAACAGTGACATCTGTGGTAGTTTGTCTTCCAGAAATATTTCATCATCACTGGATTTGAAAATATTGAATTCTGTTACAAACAGCTATGATCAAGAAATAGCTTCTAGATATATTTTACTTCAATATCAACAGAAGACGGCAGGATAATATTCTTGATTCGGTTTCAATATTGAGATATTAATATTTTGAAATATTGATAAACCAGAATCCAGCTAGATACAGCAGAACAGCGACATCTGTGGTAGTTTGTCTTCCAGAAATATTTCATCATTACTGGATTTGAAAAATATTGAACTCTGTTACAAACAGCTATGATCAAGAAATAGCTTCTAGATATATTTTACTTCAATATCAACATCAACGGAAGACAACAGGATAATATACTTGATTCGATTTCAACATTGAGATATTAATATTTTGAAATATTGATAAACCAGAATCCAGCTAGCTGCAACAGAACAGCGACATCTGTGGTAGTTTGTCTTCCAAAATATTTCATCGTCACTGGATTTGAAAAGTATTGAACTCGGTTACAAACAGCTATGATCAAGAAATAGCTTCTAGATATATTTTACTTCAATATCAACAGAAACAGAAGACAACAGGATAATATACTTGATTCGGTTTCAACATTGAGATATTAATATTTCAAAATATTGATAAACCAGAATCCAGCTAGCTATAACAGAACAGCGACATCTGTGGTAGTTTGTCTTTCCAAAATATTTCATCATTACTGGATTTGAAAAGTATTGAATTCTGTTACAAACAGCGATGATCAAGAAATAGCTTCTAGATATATTTTACTTCAATATCAACAGAAGACGGCAGGACAATATACTTGATTCGGTTTCAACATTGAGATATTAATATTTTGAAATATTGATAAACCAGAATCCAGCTAGCTACAGCAGAACAGAGATATCTGTGGTAGTTTGTCTTCCAGAAATATTTCATCATTACTGGGTTTGAAAGAATTGAATTCGGTTACAAACGGCTATGATCAAGAAATAGCTTCTAGATATATTTACTTCAACATCAACAGAAGACGGCAGGACAATATACTTGATTCGGTTTCAACATTGAGATAATAATATTTTGAAATATTGATAAACCAGAATCCAGTTAGCTACAGCAAAACAACGATATCTGTGGTAGTTTGTCTTCCAGAAATATTTCATCATTACTGGATTTGAAAGTATTGAACTCTGTTACAAACAGTGATGATCAAGAAATAGCTTCTAGATATATTTTACTTCAATATCAACATAAACAGAAGACGGCAGGACAATATACTTGATTCGGTTTCAACATTGAGATATTAATATTTTGAAATATTGATAAACCAGAATCCAGCTAGCTGCAGCAGAACAGCGATATCTGTGGTAGTTTGTCTTCCAGAAATATTTCATCATCACTGGATTTGAAAAATATTGAATTCTGTTACAAACAGCGATGATCAAGAAATAGCTTCTAGATATATTTTACTTCAATATCAACATCAACAGAAGACAACAGGATAATATACTTGATTCGGTTTCAATATTGAGATATTAATATTTTGAAATATTGATAAACCAGAATCCAGCTAGCTGCAGCAGAACAGCGATATCTGTGGTAGTTTGTCTTCCAGAAATATTTCATCATCACTGGATTTGAAAAATATTGAACTCTGTTACAAACAGCGATGATCAAGAAATAGCTTCTAGATATATTTTACTTCAATATCAACAGAAACAGAAGACAACAGGACAATATACTTGATTCGATTTCAACATTGAGATATTAATAATTCAAAATATTGATAAACCCAGAATCCAGCTAGCTATAACAGAACAGCGACATCTGTGGTAGTTTGTCTTTCCAAAATATTTCATCGTTACTGGATTTGAAAATATTGAATTCTGTTACAAACAGCGATGATCAAGAAATAGCTTCTAGATATATTTTACTTCAATATCAACATCAACGGAAGACAACAGGATAATATACTTGAATTCGGTTTCAACATTGAGATATTAATAATTCAAAATATTGATAAACCCAGAATCCAGCTAGCTGCAGCAGAACAGCGATATCTGTGGTAGTTTGTCTTCCAGAAATATTTCATCGTCACTTGATTTGAAAGTATTGAACTCGGTTACAAACAGCGATGATCAAGAAATAGCTTCTAGATATATTTTACTTCAATATCAACATCAACGGAAGACAACAGGATAATATACTTGAATTCGGTTTCAACATTGAGATATTAATATTTCAAAATATTGATAAACCCAGAATCCAGCTAGCTGCAACAGAACAGCGACATCTGTGGTAGTTTGTCTTTCCAAAATATTTCATCGTTACTGGATTTGAAAGTATTGAACTCGGTTACAAACAGCGATGATCAAGAAATAGCTTCTAGATATATTTTACTTCAATATCAACATCAACGGAAGACAACAGGATAATATACTTGAATTCGGTTTCAACATTGAGATATTAATATTTCAAAATATTGATAAACCCAGAATCCAGCTAGCTGCAACAGAACAGCGACATCTGTGGTAGTTTGTCTTTCCAGAAATATTTCATCATTACTGGATTTGAAAAATATTGAACTCTGTTACAAACAGCTATGATCAAGAAATAGCTTCTAGATATATTTTACTTCAACTTCAACATCAACGGAAGACAACAGGATAATATACTTGAATTCGGTTTCAACATTGAGATATTAATAATTCAAAATATTGATAAACCCAGAATCCAGCTAGATACAGCAGAACAGCGACATCTGTGGTAGTTTGTCTTTCCAAAATATTTCATCGTTACTGGATTTGAAAATATTGAATTCTGTTACAAACAGCGATGATCAAGAAATAGCTTCTAGATATATTTTACTTCAACATCAACATCAACGGAAGACAACAGGATAATATACTTGAATTCGGTTTCAACATTGAGATATTAATATTTTGAAATATTGATAAACCAGAATCCAGCTAGCTATAACAGAACAGTGACATCTGTGGTAGTTTGTCTTCCAGAAATATTTCATCGTTACTGGATTTGAAAAGTATTGAACTCGGTTACAAACAGCTATGATCAAGAAATAGCTTCTAGATATATTTTACTTCAATATCAACAGAAACAGAAGACAACAGGACAATATACTTGATTCGGTTTCAACATTGAGATATTAATATTTCAAAATATTGATAAACCAGAATCCAGCTAGCTACAACAGAACAGTGACATCTGTGGTAGTTTGTCTTCCAGAAATATTTCATCATTACTGGATTTGAAAAGTATTGAACTCGGTTACAAACAGCTATGATCAAGAAATAGCTTCTAGATATATTTTACTTCAACATCAACAGAAACAGAAGACGCAGGACAATATACTTGATTCGGTTTCAATATTGAGATAATAATATTTTGAAATATTGATAAACCAGAATCCAGCTAGCTACAACAGAACAGCGATATCTGTGGTAGTTTGTCTTCCAGAAATATTTCATCGTTACTGGATTTGAAAAGTATTGAACTCGGTTACAAACAGCTATGATCAAGAAATAGCTTCTAGATATATTTTACTTCAATATCAACAGAAACAGAAGACAACAGGATAATATACTTGATTCGGTTTCAACATTGAGATATTAATATTTCAAAATATTGATAAACCAGAATCCAGCTAGCTGCAGCAGAACAGCGACATCTGTGGTAGTTTGTCTTCCAGAAATATTTCATCATTACTGGATTTGAAAAGTATTGAATTCTGTTACAAACAGCGATGATCAAGAAATAGCTTCTAGATATATTTTACTTCAATATCAACAGAAGACGGCAGGACAATATACTTGATTCGGTTTCAACATTGAGATATTAATATTTTGAAATATTGATAAACCAGAATCCAGCTAGCTGCAACAGAACAGCGACATCTGTGGTAGTTTGTCTTCCAGAAATATTTCATCATTACTGGATTTGAAAAATATTGAACTCTGTTACAAACAGCGATGATCAAGAAATAGCTTCTAGATATATTTTACTTCAATATCAACATCAACGGAAGACAACAGGATAATATACTTGATTCGGTTTCAACATTGAGATATTAATATTTTGAAATATTGATAAACCAGAATCCAGCTAGCTGCAACAGAACAGCGACATCTGTGGTAGTTTGTCTTCCAGAAATATTTCATCATTACTGGATTTGAAAAGTATTGAATTCTGTTACAAACAGCGATGATCAAGAAATAGCTTCTAGATATATTTTACTTCAACATCAACAGAAGACGGCAGGACAATATACTTGATTCGGTTTCAACATTGAGATATTAATATTTTGAAATATTGATAAACCAGAATCCAGCTAGCTGCAACAGAACAGCGACATCTGTGGTAGTTTGTCTTCCAAAATATTTCATCATCACTGGATTTGAAAAGTATTGAACTCGGTTACAAACAGCTATGATCAAGAAATAGCTTCTAGATATATTTTACTTCAATATCAACAGAAACAGAAGACAACAGGATAATATACTTGATTCGGTTTCAACATTGAGATATTAATATTTCAAAATATTGATAAACCAGAATCCAGCTAGCTATAACAGAACAGCGACATCTGTGGTAGTTTGTCTTTCCAAAATATTTCATCATTACTGGATTTGAAAAGTATTGAATTCTGTTACAAACAGCGATGATCAAGAAATAGCTTCTAGATATATTTTACTTCAATATCAACAGAAGACGGCAGGACAATATACTTGATTCGGTTTCAACATTGAGATATTAATATTTTGAAATATTGATAAACCAGAATCCAGCTAGCTGCAACAGAACAGCGACATCTGTGGTAGTTTGTCTTCCAGAAATATTTCATCGTCACTGGATTTGAAAAGTATTGAACTCGGTTACAAACAGCTATGATCAAGAAATAGCTTCTAGATATATTTTACTTCAATATCAACATAAACAGAAGACAACAGGACAATATACTTGATTCGATTTCAACATTGAGATATTAATATTTTGAAATATTGATAAACCAGAATCCAGCTAGCTGCAACAGAACAGTGATATTTGTGGTAGTTTGTCTTCCAGAAATATTTCATCGTTACTGGATTTGAAAAGTATTGAACTCGGTTACAAACAGCGATAATCAAGAAATAGCTTCTAGATATATTTTACTTCAATATCAACATCAACAGAAGACAACAGGATAATATACTTGATTCGGTTTCAACATTGAGATATTAATATTTTGAAATATTGATAAACCAGAATCCAGCTAGCTGCAGCAGAACAGCGACATCTGTGGTAGTTTGTCTTCCAGAAATATTTCATCGTTACTGGATTTGAAAAGTATTGAACTCGGTTACAAACAGCGATGATCAAGAAATAGCTTCTAGATATATTTTACTTCAACATCAACATCAACAGAAGACGGCAGGATAATATACTTGATTCGGTTTCAACATTGAGATATTAATATTTTGAAATATTGATAAACCAGAATCCAGCTAGCTACAGCAGAACAGCGATATCTGTGGTAGTTTGTCTTCCAGAAATATTTCATCGTCACTGGATTTGAAAAGTATTGAACTCGGTTACAAACAGCTATGATCAAGAAATAGCTTCTAGATATATTTTACTTCAACATCAACAGAAACAGAAGACGGCAGGATAATATACTTGATTCGGTTTCAACATTGAGATATTAATATTTTGAAATATTGATAAACCAGAATCCAGCTAGCTGCAACAGAACAGCGATATCTGTGGTAGTTTGTCTTCCAGAAATATTTCATCGTCACTGGATTTGAAAAGTATTGAACTCGGTTACAAACAGCGATGATCAAGAAATAGCTTCTAGATATATTTTACTTCAATATCAACATAAACAGAAGACAACAGGACAATATACTTGATTCGGTTTCAATATTGAGATATTAATATTTTGAAATATTGATAAACCAGAATCCAGCTAGCTGCAGCAGAACAGCGATATTTGTGGTAGTTTGTCTTCCAGAAATATTTCATCGGCACTGGATTTGAAAAGTATTGAACTCGGTTACAAACAGCGATAATCAAGAAATAGCTTCTAGATATATTTTACTTCAACATCAACAGAAACAGAAGACGCAGGACAATATACTTGATTCGGTTTCAACATTGAGATATTAATATTTTGAAATATTGATAAACCAGAATCCAGCTAGCTGCAATAGAACAGCGATATCTGTGGTAGTTTGTCTTCCAGAAATATTTCATCATTACTGGATTTGAAAAGTATTGAACTCGGTTACAAACAGCTATGATCAAGAAATAGCTTCTAGATATATTTTACTTCAATATCAACATCAACGGAAGACCAACAAAACACCAACAAAAAAAAAAAAAAACCAAACCACAACAAACAAACACCAAAAACACACAAAAAACACAAACACAACAAAAAACCAAAAACCAACAACAAACAAAACCAGGATAATATACTTGAATTCGGATTCAACATTGAGATATTAATATTTTGAAATATTGATAAAACCAGAATCCAGCTAGCTGCAACAGAACAGCGACATCTGTGGTAGTTTGTCTTTCCAAAATATTTCATCGTTACTTGATTTGAAAATATTGAACTCGGTTACAAACAGCTATGATCAAGAAATAGCTTCTAGATATATTTTACTTCAACTTCAACATCAACAGAAGACGGCAGGATAATATACTTGATTCGATTTCAACATTGAGATATTAATATTTTGAAATATTGATAAACCAGAATCCAGCTAGATACAGCAGAACAGTGACATCTGTGGTAGTTTGTCTTCCAGAAATATTTCATCATTACTGGATTTGAAAAGTATTGAATTCTGTTACAAACAGCGATGATCAAGAAATAGCTTCTAGATATATTTTACTTCAACATCAACGGAAGACAACAGGATAATATTCTTGATTCGGTTTCAACATTGAGATAATAATATTTCAAAATATTGATAAACCCAGAATCCAGCTAGCTGCAACAGAACAGCGACATCTGTGGTAGTTTGTCTTTCCAAAATATTTCATCGTTACTGGATTTGAAAGTATTGAACTCGGTTACAAACAGCTATGATCAAGAAATAGCTTCTAGATATATTTTACTTCAACTTCAACATCAACAGAAGACGGCAGGATAATATACTTGATTCGGTTTCAACATTGAGATATTAATATTTTGAAATATTGATAAACCAGAATCCAGCTAGATACAGCAGAACAGCGATATCTGTGGTAGTTTGTCTTCCAGAAATATTTCATCATCACTGGATTTGAAAAGTATTGAACTCGGTTACAAACAGCTATGATCAAGAAATAGCTTCTAGATATATTTTACTTCAACTTCAACATCAACAGAAGACGGCAGGATAATATTCTTGATTCGGTTTCAACATTGAGATATTAATATTTCAAAATATTGATAAACCAGAATCCAGCTAGCTATAACAGAACAGTGACATCTGTGGTAGTTTGTCTTCCAGAAATATTTCATCGTTACTGGATTTGAAAGTATTGAACTCGGTTACAAACAGCTATGATCAAGAAATAGCTTCTAGATATATTTTACTTCAACTTCAACATCAACAGAAGACGGCAGGATAATATACTTGATTCGGTTTCAACATTGAGATATTAATATTTTGAAATATTGATAAACCAGAATCCAGCTAGCTGCAGCAGAACAGTGACATCTGTGGTAGTTTGTCTTCCAGAAATATTTCATCGTTACTGGATTTGAAAAGTATTGAACTCGGTTACAAACAGCGATAATCAAGAAATAGCTTCTAGATATATTTTACCTCAACTTCAACATCAACGGAAGACGGCAGGATAATATACTTGATTCGGTTTCAATATTGAGATATTAATATTTTGAAATATTGATAAACCCAGAATCCAGCTAGATACAGCAGAACAGCGACATCTGTGGTAGTTTGTCTTCCAGAAATATTTCATCATTACTGGATTTGAAAAATATTGAACTCTGTTACAAACAGCTATGATCAAGAAATAGCTTCTAGATATATTTTACTTCAACTTCAACATCAACAGAAGACGGCAGGATAATATACTTGATTCGGTTTCAACATTGAGATATTAATATTTTGAAATATTGATAAACCAGAATCCAGCTAGCTGCAGCAGAACAGTGACATCTGTGGTAGTTTGTCTTCTAGAAATATTTCATCATCACTGGATTTGAAAAGTATTGAATTCGGTTACAAACAGCGATAATCAAGAAATAGCTTCTAGATATATTTTACTTCAATATCAACATCAACGGAAGACAACAGGATAATATTCTTGATTCGGTTTCAACATTGAGATAATAATATTTCAAAATATTGATAAACCAGAATCCAGCTAGCTATAACAGAACAGCGATATCTGTGGTAGTTTGTCTTTCCAAAATATTTCATCGTTACTGGATTTGAAAATATTGAATTCGGTTACAAACAGCGATAATCAAGAAATAGCTTCTAGATATATTTTACTTCAATATCAACATCAACGGAAGACAACAGGATAATATTCTTGATTCGATTTCAACATTGAGATAATAATATTTTGAAATATTGATAAACCAGAATCCAGCTAGCTATAACAGAACAGCGACATCTGTGGTAGTTTGTCTTCCAGAAATATTTCATCATCACTGGATTTGAAAAATATTGAATTCTGTTACAAACAGCGATAATCAAGAAATAGCTTCTAGATATATTTTACTTCAATATCAACATCAACGGAAGACAACAGGATAATATTCTTGATTCGGTTTCAACATTGAGATAATAATATTTCAAAATATTGATAAACCAGAATCCAGCTAGCTATAACAGAACAGCGATATCTGTGGTAGTTTGTCTTCCAGAAATATTTCATCATCACTGGATTTGAAAATATTGAATTCGGTTACAAACAGCGATAATCAAGAAATAGCTTCTAGATATATTTTACTTCAATATCAACATCAACGGAAGACAACAGGATAATATTCTTGATTCGATTTCAACATTGAGATAATAATATTTTGAAATATTGATAAACCAGAATCCAGCTAGCTATAACAGAACAGCGACATCTGTGGTAGTTTGTCTTCCAGAAATATTTCATCATCACTGGATTTGAAAAATATTGAATTCTGTTACAAACAGCGATAATCAAGAAATAGCTTCTAGATATATTTTACTTCAATGTCAACATCAACGGAAGACAACAGGACAATATACTTGATTCGATTTCAACATTGAGATAATAATATTTTGAAATATTGATAAACCAGAATCCAGCTAGCTATAACAGAACAGCGACATCTGTGGTAGTTTGTCTTTCCAAAATATTTCATCATCACTGGATTTGAAAAGTATTGAATTCGGTTACAAACAGCGATGATCAAGAAATAGCTTCTAGATATATATTACCTCAACTTCAACAGAAACAGAAGACAACAGGACAATATACTTGATTCGGTTTCAATATTGAGATATTAATATTTTGAAATATTGATAAACCAGAATCCAGCTAGATACAGCAGAACAGCGACATCTGTGGTAGTTTGTCTTTCCAAAATATTTCATCGTCACTGGATTTGAAAATATTGAATTCTGTTACAAACAGCGATGATCAAGAAATAGCTTCTAGATATATTTTACCTCAACTTCAACATCAACGGAAGACAACAGGATAATATACTTGATTCGATTTCAATATTGAGATATTAATATTTTGAAATATTGATAAACCAGAATCCAGCTAGCTGCAGCAGAACAGTGACATCTGTGGTAGTTTGTCTTCCAGAAATATTTCATCGTTACTGGATTTGAAAAGTATTGAACTCGGTTACAAACAGCTATGATCAAGAAATAGCTTCTAGATATATTTTACTTCAACTTCAACATCAACAGAAGACGGCAGGATAATATACTTGATTCGGTTTCAACATTGAGATATTAATATTTTGAAATATTGATAAACCAGAATCCAGCTAGCTGCAGCAGAACAGTGACATCTGTGGTAGTTTGTCTTCCAGAAATATTTCATCGTTACTGGATTTGAAAAGTATTGAACTCGGTTACAAACAGCTATGATCAAGAAATAGCTTCTAGATATATTTTACTTCAATATCAACAGAAACAGAAGACAACAGGATAATATACTTGATTCGGTTTCAACATTGAGATATTAATATTTTGAAATATTGATAAACCAGAATCCAGCTAGCTGCAGCAGAACAGCGATATCTGTGGTAGTTTGTCTTCCAGAAATATTTCATCGTTACTGGATTTGAAAGTATTGAACTCGGTTACAACACAGCTATGATCAAGAAATAGCTTCTAGATATATTTTACTTCAACTTCAACAGAAGACGGCAGGATAATATACTTGATTCGGTTTCAATATTGAGATATTAATATTTTGAAATATTGATAAACCCAGAATCCAGCTAGCTATAACAGAACAGCGATATCTGTGGTAGTTTGTCTTCCAGAAATATTTCATCATCACTGGATTTGAAAAGTATTGAATTCGGTTACAAACAGCTATGATCAAGAAATAGCTTCTAGATATATTTTACTTCAATATCAACATCAACAGAAGACAACAGGATAATATACTTGAATTCGGATTCAACATTGAGATATTAATATTTTGAAATATTGATAAACCAGAATCCAGCTAGCTGCAGCAGAACAGCGATATCTGTGGTAGTTTGTCTTCCAGAAATATTTCATCGTTACTGGATTTGAAAGTATTGAACTCGGTTACAAACAGCGATGATCAAGAAATAGCTTCTAGATATATTTTACTTCAACTTCAACAGAAGACGGCAGGATAATATACTTGATTCGATTTCAATATTGAGATAATAATATTTTGAAATATTGATAAACCAGAATCCAGCTAGCTGCAGCAGAACAGCGACATCTGTGGTAGTTTGTCTTCCAGAAATATTTCATCGTTACTGGATTTGAAAGTATTGAATTCTGTTACAAACAGCTATGATCAAGAAATAGCTTCTAGATATATTTTACTTCAATATCAACATCAACGGAAGACAACAGGATAATATACTTGAATTCGGATTCAACATTGAGATATTAATATTTTGAAATATTGATAAACCAGAATCCAGCTAGCTATAACAGAACAGTGACATCTGTGGTAGTTTGTCTTCCAGAAATATTTCATCGTCACTTGATTTGAAAGTATTGAATTCTGTTACAAACAGCGATGATCAAGAAATAGCTTCTAGATATATTTTACCTCAATATCAACATCAACGGAAGACAACAGGATAATATACTTGATTCGGTTTCAATATTGAGATATTAATATTTTGAAATATTGATAAACCAGAATCCAGCTAGCTATAACAGAACAGCGATATCTGTGGTAGTTTGTCTTCCAGAAATATTTCATCATTACTTGATTTGAAAATATTGAATTCGGTTACAAACAGCGATGATCAAGAAATAGCTTCTAGATATATTTTACCTCAACTTCAACATCAACGGAAGACAACAGGATAATATACTTGATTCGGTTTCAATATTGAGATATTAATAATTCAAAATATTGATAAACCCAGAATCCAGCTAGCTGCAGCAGAACAGTGACATCTGTGGTAGTTTGTCTTCCAGAAATATTTCATCGTTACTGGATTTGAAAGTATTGAACTCGGTTACAAACAGCTATGATCAAGAAATAGCTTCTAGATATATTTTACTTCAATATCAACAGAAACAGAAGACGGCAGGATAATATTCTTGATTCGGTTTCAACATTGAGATATTAATAATTCAAAATATTGATAAACCAGAATCCAGCTAGCTGCAACAGAACAGCGACATCTGTGGTAGTTTGTCTTCCAGAAATATTTCATCGTTACTGGATTTGAAAGTATTGAATTCTGTTACAAACAGCTATGATCAAGAAATAGCTTCTAGATATATTTTACTTCAATATCAACATCAACGGAAGACAACAGGATAATATACTTGATTCGGTTTCAACATTGAGATATTAATAATTCAAAATATTGATAAACCAGAATCCAGCTAGCTGCAGCAGAACAGCGATATCTGTGGTAGTTTGTCTTCCAGAAATATTTCATCATCACTGGATTTGAAAAGTATTGAACTCGGTTACAAACAGCGATAATCAAGAAATAGCTTCTAGATATATTTTACTTCAATATCAACAGAAACAGAAGACGGCAGGATAATATTCTTGATTCGGTTTCAACATTGAGATATTAATAATTCAAAATATTGATAAACCCAGAATCCAGCTAGCTGCAACAGAACAGCGACATCTGTGGTAGTTTGTCTTCCAGAAATATTTCATCGTTACTGGATTTGAAAGTATTGAACTCGGTTACAAACAGCTATGATCAAGAAATAGCTTCTAGATATATTTTACTTCAATATCAACAGAAACAGAAGACAACAGGATAATATTCTTGATTCGGTTTCAACATTGAGATATTAATAATTTGAAAAATTGATAAACCAGAATCCAGCTAGCTGCAACAGAACAGCGACATCTGTGGTAGTTTGTCTTCCAGAAATATTTCATCATTACTTGATTTGAAAATATTGAATTCGGTTACAAACAGCGATGATCAAGAAATAGCTTCTAGATATATTTTACTTCAATATCAACAGAAACAGAAGACGGCAGGATAATATACTTGATTCGGTTTCAATATTGAGATATTAATATTTTGAAATATTGATAAACCAGAATCCAGCTAGCTGCAGCAGAACAGCGATATTTGTGGTAGTTTGTCTTCCAGAAATATTTCATCGTTACTGGATTTGAAAGTATTGAACTCGGTTACAAACAGCTATGATCAAGAAATAGCTTCTAGATATATTTTACTTCAACTTCAACATCAACAGAAGACGGCAGGATAATATACTTGATTCGGTTTCAACATTGAGATAATAATATTTCAAAATATTGATAAACCCAGAATCCAGCTAGCTGCAACAGAACAGCGACATCTGTGGTAGTTTGTCTTCCAGAAATATTTCATCGTTACTGGATTTGAAAGTATTGAACTCGGTTACAAACAGCTATGATCAAGAAATAGCTTCTAGATATATTTTACTTCAACTTCAACAGAAGACGGCAGGATAATATACTTGATTCGGTTTCAACATTGAGATATTAATAATTCAAAATATTGATAAACCCAGAATCCAGCTAGCTGCAACAGAACAGCGACATCTGTGGTAGTTTGTCTTCCAGAAATATTTCATCGTCACTGGATTTGAAAATATTGAATTCTGTTACAAACAGCTATGATCAAGAAATAGCTTCTAGACATATTTTACTTCAACTTCAACAGAAGACGGCAGGATAATATTCTTGATTCGGTTTCAACATTGAGATATTAATATTTTGAAATATTGATAAACCAGAATCCAGCTAGCTGCAATAGAACAGCGACATCTGTGGTAGTTTGTCTTCCAGAAATATTTCATCATCACTGGATTTGAAAATATTGAATTCGGTTACAAACAGCGATGATCAAGAAATAGCTTCTAGACATATTTTACTTCAATATCAACAGAAGACAACAGGATAATATACTTGATTCGGTTTCAACATTGAGATAATAATATTTCAAAATATTGATAAACCCAGAATCCAGCTAGCTGCAACAGAACAGCGACATCTGTGGTAGTTTGTCTTCCAGAAATATTTCATCGTTACTGGATTTGAAAGTATTGAACTCGGTTACAAACAGCGATGATCAAGAAATAGCTTCTAGATATATTTACTTCAACACAACAGAAGACAACAGGACAATATACTTGATTCGGTTTCAACATTGAGATAATAATATTTCAAAATATTGATAAACCAGAATCCAGCTAGCTGCAACAGAACAGCGACATCTGTGGTAGTTTGTCTTCCAGAAATATTTCATCATTACTGGATTTGAAAGTATTGAACTCGGTTACAAACAGCTATGATCAAGAAATAGCTTCTAGATATATTTACTTCAACATCAACAGAAGACAACAGGATAATATTCTTGATTCGGTTTCAACATTGAGATAATAATATTTCAAAATATTGATAAACCAGAATCCAGCTAGCTGCAACAGAACAGCGACATCTGTGGTAGTTTGTCTTCCAGAAATATTTCATCGTTACTGGATTTGAAAGTATTGAACTCGGTTACAAACAGCGATGATCAAGAAATAGCTTCTAGATATATTTTACTTCAACTTCAACATCAACAGAAGACGGCAGGATAATATTCTTGATTCGGTTTCAACATTGAGATATTAATATTTTGAAATATTGATAAACCAGAATCCAGCTAGCTGCAGCAGAACAGTGACATCTGTGGTAGTTTGTCTTCCAGAAATATTTCATCGTTACTGGATTTGAAAAGTATTGAACTCGGTTACAAACAGCGATAATCAAGAAATAGCTTCTAGATATATTTTACTTCAACATCAACAGAAACAGAAGACGGCAGGATAATATACTTGATTCGGTTTCAACATTGAGATATTAATATTTTGAAATATTGATAAACCAGAATCCAGCTAGCTGCAGCAGAACAGTGACATCTGTGGTAGTTTGTCTTCCAGAAATATTTCATCATCACTGGATTTGAAAAGTATTGAATTCGGTTACAAACAGCTATGATCAAGAAATAGCTTCTAGATATATTTTACTTCAACATCAACAGAAGACGGCAGGATAATATACTTGATTCGGTTTCAACATTGAGATATTAATATTTTGAAATATTGATAAACCAGAATCCAGCTAGCTGCAGCAGAACAGCGACATCTGTGGTAGTTTGTCTTCCAGAAATATTTCATCGTTACTGGATTTGAAAATATTGAACTCGGTTACAAACAGCTATGATCAAGAAATAGCTTCTAGATATATTTTACTTCAACTTCAACAGAAGACGGCAGGATAATATACTTGATTCGGTTTCAACATTGAGATATTAATATTTTGAAATATTGATAAACCAGAATCCAGCTAGCTGCAGCAGAACAGCGACATCTGTGGTAGTTTGTCTTCCAGAAATATTTCATCGTTACTGGATTTGAAAATATTGAATTCGGTTACAAACAGCGATGATCAAGAAATAGCTTCTAGATATATTTTACTTCAACTTCAACAAAACAAACCAAAAAAAACCAACAAAAAAAAAAAAAAACCAAACCAACACACAAACAAACACCCAAAAACACCACAAAAAACACAAACACAACAAAAAACCAAAAACCAAACAACACAACAAACCCAACAAAACACCAACAAAAAAAAAAAAAAAACCAAACCACACACACAAAACAAACACCCAAAAACACCACAAAAAAAACACAAACAAACAAAAAACCAAAAACCAACACAACAGAAGACGGCAGGATAATATACTTGATTCGGTTTCAACATTGAGATATTAATATTTTGAAATATTGATAAACCAGAATCCAGCTAGCTGCAGCAGAACAGCGACATCTGTGGTAGTTTGTCTTCCAGAAATATTTCATCGTCACTGGATTTGAAAGTATTGAACTCGGTTACAAACAGCTATGATCAAGAAATAGCTTCTAGATATATTTTACCTCAACTTCAACAAACGAAGACGGCAGGATAATATACTTGATTCGATTTCAACATTGAGATAATAATATTTTGAAATATTGATAAACCAGAATCCAGCTAGCTACAGAACAGCGATATCTGTGGTAGTTTGTCTTCCAGAAATATTTCATCATTACTGGGTTTGAAAGTATTGAATTCGGTTACAAACAGCTATGATCAAGAAATAGCTTCTAGATATATTTACTTCAATATCAACATCAACGGAAGACGCCAGGACAATATACTTGATTCGGTTTCAACATTGAGATAATAATATTTCAAAATATTGATAAACCAGAATCCAGCTAGCTGCAGCAGAACAGCGATATCTGTGGTAGTTTGTCTTCCAGAAATATTTCATCTTTACTGGATTTGAAAAGTATTGAATTCTGTTACAAACAGCGATGATCAAGAAATAGCTTCTAGATATATTTTACTTCAATATCAACATCAACAGAAGACAACAGGATAATATACTTGAATTCGGTTTCAACATTGAGATATTAATATTTTGAAATATTGATAAACCAGAATCCAGCTAGCTGCAGCAGAACAGCGATATCTGTGGTAGTTTGTCTTCCAGAAATATTTCATCGTTACTGGATTTGAAAAGTATTGAACTCGGTTACAAACAGCGATAATCAAGAAATAGCTTCTAGATATATTTACTTCAACATCAACAGAAGACAACAGGACAATATACTTGATTCGGTTTCAACATTGAGATATTAATATTTCAAAATATTGATAAACCAGAATCCAGCTAGCTACAGCAGAACAGAGATATCTGTGGTAGTTTGTCTTCCAGAAATATTTCATCATTACTGGGTTTGAAAGAATTGAATTCGGTTACAAACGGCTATGATCAAGAAATAGCTTCTAGATATATTTACTTCAACATCAACAGAAGACGGCAGGACAATATACTTGATTCGGTTTCAACATTGAGATAATAATATTTTGAAATATTGATAAACCAGAATCCAGCTAGCTACAGAACAGCGATATCTGTGGTAGTTTGTCTTCCAGAAATATTTCATCGTTACTGGATTTGAAAAGTATTGAATTCTGTTACAAACAGCGATGATCAAGAAATAGCTTCTAGATATATTTTACTTCAATATCAACATCAACAGAAGACGGCAGGACAATATACTTGATTCGGTTTCAACATTGAGATATTAATATTTTGAAATATTGATAAACCAGAATCCAGCTAGCTACAGCAGAACAGTGATATCTGTGGTAGTTTGTCTTCCAGAAATATTTCATCGTCACTGGATTTGAAAAGTATTGAATTCAGTTACAAACAGTGATGATCAAGAAATAGCTTCTAGATATATTTACTTCAACATCAACAGAAGACGGCAGGATAATATACTTGATTCGGTTTCAACATTGAGATATTAATATTTTGAAATATTGTTAAACCAGAATCCAGCTAGCTGCAACAGAACAGTGATATCTGTGGTTGTTTGTCTTCCAGAAATATTTCATCTTTACTGGATTTGAAAGTATTGAATTCTGTTACAAACAGTGATGATCAAGAAATAGCTTCTAGATATATTTACTTCAACATCAACAGAAGACGGCAGGACAATATACTTGATTCGGTTTCAACATTGAGATATTAATATTTTGAAATATTGATAAACCAGAATCCAGCTAGCTACAACAGAACAGTGATATCTGTGGTAGTTTGTCTTCCAGAAATATTTCATCATTACTGGGTTTGAAAGTATTGAATTCTGTTACAAACAGTGATGATCAAGAAATAGCTTCTAGATATATTTACTTCAACATCAACAGAAGACGGCAGGACAATATACTTGATTCGGTTTCAACATTGAGATATTAATATTTTGAAATATTGATAAACCAGAATCCAGCTAGCTACAGCAGAACAGTGATATCTGTGGTAGTTTGTCTTCCAGAAATATTTCATCGTCACTGGATTTGAAAAGTATTGAATTCTGTTACAAACAGCTATGATCAAGAAATAGCCTCTAGATATATTTTACTTCAACTTCAACATCAACAGAAGACGGCAGGACAATATACTTGATTCGGTTTCAACATTGAGATATTAATAATTTGAAATATTGATAAACCAGAATCCAGCTAGCTACAACAGAACAGCGATATCTGTGGTAGTTTGTCTTCCAGAAATATTTCATCGTCACTGGATTTGAAAGTGTTGAATTCGGTTACAAACAGTGATGATCAAGAAATAGCTTCTAGATATATTTTACCTCAACATCAACAGAAACGGAAGACGGCAGGATAATATAATTGATTCGGTTTCAACATTGAGATATTAATATTTTGAAATATTGATAAACCCAGAATCCAGCTAGCTACGCAGAACAGAGGCATCTGTGGTAGAGTATCTTCCAGAAATATTTCATCGTCACTGGATTTGATAAATATTGAATTCGGTTACAAACAGCGATGATCAAGAAATAGCTTCTAGATATATTTTACTTCAACAGAAACAGAAACAGAAGACAACAGGACAACAGGACAATATACTTGATTCGGTTTCAACATTGAGATAATAATATTTTGAAATATTGATTAAACCAAGAATCCAGCTAGCTACGACAGAACAGTGATATCTGTGGTAGTTTGTCTTCCAGAAATATTTCATCATTACTGGGTTTGAAAGTATTGAATTCTGTTACAAACGGCTATGATCAAGAAATAGCTTCTAGATATATTTACTTCAACATCAACAGAAGACGGCAGGATAATATACTTGATTCGGTTTCAACATTGAGATATTAATATTTTGAAATATTGATAAACCAGAATCCAGCTAGCTGCAACAGAACAGTGATATCTGTGGTTGTTTGTCTTCCAGAAATATTTCATCTTTACTGGATTTGAAAAGTATTGAATTCGGTTACAAACAGCGACGATCAAGAAATAGCTTCTAGATATATTTTACCTCAACATCAACAGAAACGGAAGACGCCAGGATAATATACTTGAATTCGGTTTCAACATTGAGATATTAATATTTTGAAATATTGATTAAACCAGAATCCAGCTAGCTACAGCAAAACAGTGATATCTGTGGTAGTTTGTCTTCCAGAAATATTTCATCGTCACTGGATTTGAAAAGTATTGAATTCGGTTACAAACAGTGATGATCAAGAAATAGCTTCTAGATATATTTACTTCAACATCAACAGAAGACGGCAGGATAATATACTTGAATTCGGTTTCAACATTGAGATATTAATATTTTGAAATATTGATAAACCAGAATCCAGTTAGCTACAGAACAGAGATATCTGTGGTAGTTTGTCTTCCAGAAATATTTCATCATTACTGGGTTTGAAAATATTGAATTCGGTTACAAACAGCTATGATCAAGAAATAGCTTCTAGATATATTTACTTCAACATCAACAGAAGACGGCAGGACAATATACTTGATTCGGTTTCAACATTGAGATAATAATATTTTGAAATATTGATAAACCAGAATCCAGCTAACTACAGAACAGTGATATCTGTGGTAGTTTGTCTTCCAGAAATATTTCATCGTCACTGGATTTGAAAAGTATTGAATTCTGTTACAAACAGCTATGATCAAGAAATAGCTTCTAGATATATTTACTTCAACATCAACAGAAACGGAAGACGGCAGGACAATATACTTGATTCGGTTTCAACATTGAGATAATAATATTTTGAAATATTGATAAACCAGAATCCAGTTAGCTACAGCAAAACAACGATATCTGTGGTAGTTTGTCTTCCAGAAATATTTCATCATTACTGGATTTGAAAGTATTGAATTCTGTTACAAACGGCTATGATCAAGAAATAGCTTCTAGATATATTTACTTCAACATCAACAGAAGACGGCAGGACAATATACTTGATTCGGTTTCAACATTGAGATATTAATATTTTGAAATATTGATAAACCAGAATCCAGCTAGCTACAGCAGAACAGTGATATCTGTGGTAGTTTGTCTTCCAGAAATATTTCATCATTACTGGGTTTGAAAGTATTGAATTCAGTTACAAACAGTGATGATCAAGAAATAGCTTCTAGATATATTTACTTCAACATCAACAGAAGACGGCAGGATAATATACTTGATTCGGTTTCAACATTGAGATATTAATATTTTGAAATATTGTTAAACCAGAATCCAGCTAGCTGCAACAGAACAGTGATATCTGTGGTTGTTTGTCTTCCAGAAATATTTCATCTTTACTGGATTTGAAAGTATTGAATTCTGTTACAAACAGTGATGATCAAGAAATAGCTTCTAGATATATTTACTTCAACATCAACAGAAGACGGCAGGACAATATACTTGATTCGGTTTCAACATTGAGATATTAATATTTTGAAATATTGATAAACCAGAATCCAGCTAGCTACAGCAGAACAGTGATATCTGTGGTAGTTTGTCTTCCAGAAATATTTCATCATTACTGGGTTTGAAAGTATTGAATTCTGTTACAAACAGTGATGATCAAGAAATAGCTTCTAGATATATTTACTTCAACATCAACAGAAGACGGCAGGACAATATACTTGATTCGGTTTCAACATTGAGATATTAATATTTTGAAATATTGATAAACCAGAATCCAGCTAGCTACAGCAGAACAGTGATATCTGTGGTAGTTTGTCTTCCAGAAATATTTCATCATTACTGGATTTGAAAGAATTGAATTCGGTTACAAACGGCTATGATCAAGAAATAGCTTCTAGATATATTTACTTCAACATCAACAGAAGACGGCAGGATAATATACTTGATTCGGTTTCAACATTGAGATATTAATATTTTGAAATATTGATAAACCAGAATCCAGCTAGCTGCAACAGAACAGTGATATCTGTGGTTGTTTGTCTTCCAGAAATATTTCATCTTTACTGGATTTGAAAAGTATTGAATTCGGTTACAAACAGCGACGATCAAGAAATAGCTTCTAGATATATTTACTTCAACATCAACAGAAGACGGCAGGACAATATACTTGATTCGGTTTCAACATTGAGATATTAATATTTTGAAATATTGATTAAACCCAGAATCCAGTTAGCTACAGCAAAACAGAGATATCTGTGGTAGTTTGTCTTCCAGAAATATTTCATCGTCACTGGATTTGAAAAGTATTGAATTCTGTTACAAACAGCTATGATCAAGAAATAGCCTCTAGATATATTTAACTTCAACTTCAACATCAACAGAAGACGGCAGGATAATATTCTTGATTCGGTTTCAACATTGAGATATTAATATTTTGAAATATTGATAAACCAGAATCCAGCTAGCTACAGCAAAACAGCGATATCTGTGGTAGTTTGTCTTCCAGAAATATTTCATCTTTACTGGATTTGAAAAGTATTGAATTCGGTTACAAACAGCGATGATCAAGAAATAGATTCTCGATATATTTTACCTCAACATCAACAGAAACGGAAGACGGCAGGATAATATAATTGATTCGGTTTCAACATTGAGATATTAATATTTTGAAAAATTGATAAACCAGAATCCAGCTAGCTACAGAACAGAGGCATCTGTGGTAGTTTGTCTTTCAGAAATATTTCATCGTCACTGGATTTGAAAAGTATTGAATTCGGTTACAAACAGCGATGATCAAGAAATAGATTCTCGATATATTTTACCTCAACATCAACAGAAACGGAAGACGGCAGGATAATATAATTGATTCGGTTTCAACATTGAGATATTAATATTTTGAAAAATTGATAAACCAGAATCCAGCTAGCTACAGAACAGAGGCATCTGTGGTAGTTTGTCTTTCAGAAATATTTCATCGTCACTGGATTTGAAAGTGTTGAATTCGGTTACAAACAGTGATGATCAAGAAATAGCTTATAAATATATTTACTTCAACATCAACATCAACGGAAGACGCCAGGATAATATTCTTGATTCGGTTTCAACATTGAGATATTAATATTTTGAAATATTGATTAAACCAGAATCCAGCTAGCTACAACAGAACAGCGATATCTGTGGTAGTTTGTCTTCCAGAAATATTTCATCGTCACTGGATTTGATAAATATTGAATTCGGTTACAAACAGCGATGATCAAGAAATAGCTTCTAGATATATTTTACTTCAACAGAAACAGAAACAGAAGACAACAGGACAACAGGACAATATACTTGATTCGGTTTCAACATTGAGATAATAATATTTTGAAATATTGATTAAACCCAGAATCCAGCTAGCTACGACAGAACAGTGATATCTGTGGTAGTTTGTCTTCCAGAAATATTTCATCATTACTGGATTTGAAAGAATTGAATTCGGTTACAAACAGCAATGATCAAGAAATAGCTTCTAGATATATTTACTTCAACATCAACAGAAGACGGCAGGATAATATACTTGATTCGGTTTCAACATTGAGATATTAATATTTTGAAATATTGATAAACCAGAATCCAGTTAGCTACAGAACAGAGATATCTGTGGTAGTTTGTCTTCCAGAAATATTTCATCATTACTGGATTTGAAAAGTATTGAATTCGGTTACAAACAGCAATGATCAAGAAATAGCTTCTAGATATATTTACTTCAACAGAAACAGAAGACGCCAGGACAATATACTTGAATTCGGTTTCAACATTGAGATATTAATATTTTGAAATATTGTTAAACCAGAATCCAGTTAGCTACAGCAGAACAGTGATATCTGTGGTAGTTTGTCTTCCAGAAATATTTCATCGTCACTGGATTTGAAAGTGTTGAATTCGGTTACAAACAGTGATGATCAAGAAATAGCTTCTAGATATATTTTACCTCAATATCAACATCAACAGAAGACGCCAGGATAATATACTTGAATTCGGTTTCAACATTGAGATATTAATATTTTGAAATATTGTTAAACCAGAATCCAGTTAGCAACAGAACAGTGATATCTGTGGTAGTTTGTCTTCCAGAAATATTTCATCGTCACTGGATTTGATAAATATTGAATTCGGTTACAAACAGCGATGATCAAGAAATAGCTTCTAGATATATTTTACTTCAACATCAACATCAACAGAAGACGGCAGGACAATATACTTGAATTCGGTTTCAACATTGAGATATTAATATTTTGAAATATTGTTAAACCAGAATCCAGTTAGCAACAGCAGAACAGTGATATCTGTGGTAGTTTGTCTTCCAGAAATATTTCATCGTTACTGGATTTGAAAAGTATTGAATTCGGTTACAAACAGCTATGATCAAGAAATAGCTTCTAGATATATTTACTTCAACATCAACAGAAGACGGCAGGATAATATACTTGATTCGGTTTCAACATTGAGATATTAATATTTTGAAATATTGTTAAACCAGAATCCAGTTAGCAACAGAACAGTGATATCTGTGGTAGTTTGTCTTCCAGAAATATTTCATCATTACTGGATTTGAAAGAATTGAATTCGGTTACAAACGGCTATGATCAAGAAATAGCTTCTAGATATATTTACTTCAACATCAACAGAAGACGGCAGGATAATATACTTGATTCGGTTTCAACATTGAGATATTAATATTTTGAAATATTGTTAAACCAGAATCCAGTTAGCAACAGAACAGTGATATCTGTGGTAGTTTGTCTTCCAGAAATATTTCATCGTCACTGGATTTGAAAAGTATTGAATTCTGTTACAAACAGCGATGATCAAGAAATAGCTTCTAGATATATTTACTTCAACATCAACAGAAGACGGCAGGACAATATACTTGATTCGGTTTCAACATTGAGATATTAATATTTTGAAATATTGATAAACCAGAATCCAGCTAGCTACAGAACAGTGATATCTGTGGTAGTTTGTCTTCCAGAAATATTTCATCGTCACTGGATTTGAAAAGTATTGAATTCTGTTACAAACAGCTATGATCAAGAAATAGCTTCTAGATATATTTACTTCAACATCAACAGAAGACGGCAGGACAATATACTTGATTCGGTTTCAACATTGAGATATTAATATTTTGAAATATTGATTAAACCCAGAATCCAGCTAGCTACAGAACAGTGATATCTGTGGTAGTTTGTCTTCCAGAAATATTTCATCGTCACTGGATTTGAAAAGTATTGAATTCTGTTACAAACAGCTATGATCAAGAAATAGCTTCTAGATATATTTACTTCAACATCAACAGAAGACGGCAGGACAATATACTTGATTCGGTTTCAACATTGAGATAATAATATTTTGAAATATTGATTAAACCCAGAATCCAGCTAGCTACAGAACAGCGATATCTGTGGTAGTTTGTCTTCCAGAAATATTTCATCATTACTGGGTTTGAAAGTATTGAATTCTGTTACAAACAGTGATGATCAAGAAATAGCTTCTAGATATATTTACTTCAACATCAACAGAAGACGGCAGGACAATATACTTGATTCGGTTTCAACATTGAGATATTAATATTTTGAAATATTGATAAACCAGAATCCAGCTAGCTGCAACAGAACAGTGATATCTGTGGTAGTTTGTCTTCCAGAAATATTTCATCGTCACTGGATTTGAAAAGTATTGAATTCGGTTACAAACAGTGATAATCAAGAAATAGCTTCTAGATATATTTTACCTCAACATCAACAGAAACGGAAGACGGCAGGACAATATACTTGATTCGGTTTCAACATTGAGATAATAATATTTTGAAATATTGATTAAACCCAGAATCCAGCTAGCTACAGAACAGTGATATCTGTGGTAGTTTGTCTTCCAGAAATATTTCATCGTTACTGGATTTGAAAAGTATTGAATTCTGTTACTAACGGCGATGATCAAGAAATAGCTTCTAGATATATTTACTTCAACATCAACAGAAACAGAAGATAGTTAATAATAAACTTAGATAATGTTTTCAATATGGTCAATATGGTCTACTGCTCAAGTTAGAAAAACTCAATATTGAGATTTTGTTTTGCTAGATAAATAGTAATACTTAAAGTAGTTTATTGACAGTAATATTTTTTAACTTTTTTTGGAATCTTTGAGTGAAAATTTATTAATGTAACGCATTACGTACCCTTCGAAATATTAAAGTAAAATAATTTCATTTTTTATCTTCCCCACATATAAGTAATTAGTCAATTAGCAATCGAAATAAGCAATGCTCCTTTTGTAAATTAATATTTTGTCGAAACTGCTTGTGATAAACTCGATTTAAATAATTTCACGAAGAATTATTTATTGGATAAGGTGTATCTGCCAGAGTTTCGAAGAAATAGAAGTAGCTAAGACTCATAAAATTTTGGAGTGTGATACATAATTTAAATAAAATTTTACTAAAGTATTTGCGGTCAATGAAATATAATCACATACAAATACTTACAACCCTTCTTCTTGTCTCGTTCCAAAAACGATTACTGTGTTTATTGTAATCTTTGAACTGTACTAATACATAATAACAATATAAGATTGACCTCGAAATTAATCTCACTGCTATAGTATCTAGTTTTCCTCAACTTTGATAATATTAAATAAGCTTAGTAACATAGATATGATATTGGATCTTCTTAGTATTGCGTATTAGTTGAGTTATAGTAGTAACATTGATCTCTAATTTTTAGTATTATTCAAGCATTACAGATAGTTGAAGCTAAACCATTAGCATTTAATCATTAATTAACAAGCATACAATAATTTATTAAAATATTAATAACACCTCACAAATTCTACAAATTCTTCGTTGTAAAAAATATGTTTAAAAATATCTTCAGTTAAGATGCAGTAGTCAAAACTACAGTTATATTTCTTTAATTTATGCGAAGCTGGTTTTATAAGTACTAGTCCATAAAATTA
Source organism: Hexamita inflata (assembly GCA_963988835.1). Taxonomy (NCBI): domain Eukaryota; phylum Fornicata; order Diplomonadida; family Hexamitidae; genus Hexamita; species Hexamita inflata. Next base: position 90,106 of record CAXDID010000050.1, read on the forward strand.
TATTCAATGAGTTTAACTTCAATGAGTTTAATTTAACTTTTTGCTGTATCTAATAAGTGCTGTATCTTGAGTAGTGTGAAAATACAAGAAAAAGTCGATGAAAAAATTCTAGTGAAAATATACTTATATATGTAATTTTAATATAATTCAAATTTAAGTAATAGTTAAGCATATCTATCAGTAAAAAACATCAGTAAAAATTCAACATTTTTGAAATTTTAAGACTTCAGCAAATAAAAAATAATTAATAACTGTTACACTACATAATATATCAATATTGGGAGAACTTCAGCAGTTATAACCTATGATACTTCAAAAGTTATGTATAATTTAGCATTTCCCGTTTGAAGTGAAAGATTCTGTACATGGAAAATGTTCATTATTGTCTAAAGAATATAGAATTATTTTACTAATCCGTTATTAACTGACAACTGTATCTATAATTATTTAGGTACTTCACTCAGCTTCAGATATTTTTTCACTCACAATATAATACGTTAGTCTTCGTTATAATATTACAATTATCAATTGAAGCCCCGTTTATATAATTATCACCTTTTGTGTAAGAATTTTATACAGAAAATACAGTTATATATTATGAGCCGACCACTATGCCAAATGAATACTAACCATATATATTAACATTGGAAATAACAACATTAATTAGTTATATATTACTGTTAGCTACACTTCCGAAAACAGTTCCAGTATTATATTTACCATATTTGATACTACAATTATTAAAATCTACATCATTTATTTTAATATTACAATAATGAGAGTATGCAATTAATAGTCCAGCACTCATAATTTTTTAAAATGTTGTTATATGGCTATTAATTATTTTTACTTATGCAATTTTAGATGTATTTACATTATTTTCCATACTCCTTCCATTTAATATTCCCATTGAATACGCACTTTATACAATATTATACAGAGATTTAACAGTTAACTTACTTATATCATAAGTATACATATCACCTATAAAACCAAACGATTCAACTCCATAGCATTCAACTTACATGTTTAAAGATGTATCTATAATAGTTAAAAAGCTTTAAATATCACCAAATACTCCAAATATGTTTAACTATGTTCCTATACTGTTTAGATTAAAGTTTATACACATCTATTTTATTTAAAGAATACCTGAATTGACAGCTTTACCTACTAATACTCCAGAACTACTCATTTATAATGTCTTAAATATTTATTTACAATCAAGAATTACATTAAAAACAATAAGTGAGGATTATTTCATCATGTTTACCAATCCACCAAATACAAAAGGATTATCAAAACTAGTTGAGATACTGTTAAGTACTTATTATTTATCGCTACCAATAATGATAACTAAATTTGTAAATTAAAATGATGATGAATAAATTTGGGTTATTATATATGATGATTCATTTCCGCAATGAAAATATTCCGGCTTGAAGTTAAGATTTTTAAGTTGTACATTTGTACCTTATGCTAAAAATAACAATAATGAAACTTTTCCATCGCTGTAATATATACCAGTTACTTTATAATTAGTGATTATCAATTATGTGTTAATAAGGTATCCAATTAACTTAATATTACATCCAGAGTGAACAATATGCAAACTAATTTGCAAATCGTTAAAAACCACCGCTTTATTCGAAACTGATTAAATTAAATTTGTGAAAATTGTTATGTCTGTATTTACAGGCGCTGTTATAGAGGTTCCTGGTCTAGACAGAATTTAAAGCTGTGTTATATTAAATTCTTGTGAGTTTGTGAGAAATGCACCAGTTTTATATATATCAACTGCTCCGACCTGAATTTTAATATTTATAAAAGTGTTTTACAGAAATAAAGTAGGTCCTCCTTAGTTGTATACATTTTCTGCGATATCAATAAACGAGTTCTACACGTACTCGCTTGAACTGAAAACGGACCCACTGCCAAACTCAGCCTTTGAAGCGATTGTTCTCGTAATCGCGAACAAGTCAAAAGGAGCAATAAACAGCGGAACATCGCACATTTGCATTTAGTCAAATTTTATAATATAATTTTATTGTCTGCACTCATTTTGCACCACCGAGTAACCAGTTGGGCATACGCAAACTTTATCTAGCACGATTTAGCCCGATATTACGCACGAAGTTGGAGCCTACACACAATCTCCGTTTAAATCTAGTTAAAATCCATAAGCGGTGGTACAACTCAGCTTTTTTTGCAACTATAAAATTATATTTTACGTTGTAGTATTAATTTTAGAATAGTTGCCAAACACATTTTAATCAATATCAGAAGTTTTCATCAATAAATTGCTATCAGCGCTCGAGTAATTTCCGATGATGTACTACTCCAGCTTGGAAGAATTAGCCACCAAGCTAGCTGTCATTTGCGAACCAAGAGTGGAAATGTTGCTGGTCAGCGAATTGTTGAAACTGGTGAAATTGCTTTGTATGCGCGAGTCGAGCAAGCTGGTGTTAGCGAGCAGATTTCCGTCCGCTTTGGAGTAATTGGACTGAATGTAGAGCTCAATGTTGGACGAGTTCGATTTCAAATTAGCGAGTGTCGTGCTGTTCAACTGCGAGATGTTACCGGCCAGCGAGCTGTTCAACTGATTGAAGCTGTTGCTTAATTTAAGCTCCAAGTTAGACACATTTGTTTTTATGTTAGTATCAGAAACAGTGAAGTTCCCGATTATATATTGTTCCAGTTTAGACGAATTAGCTTTCAAGTCGGATATCGACTGGATGGCCAGAGCGGAAATGTTGTTCGCCAGGGAATTGTTCAAGCTGGTGAAGTTACTCTGTATGCGGGATTCGAGCGTGTTGGTGTTCGCGAGCAGAAGTCCGTTGGCGCTGGAATAATTTGACGCGATGTACT
>CAXDID010000051.1:0-131549 GCA_963988835.1 Hexamita inflata
TCTTGATTGGAATGGGCGCGTCTGAGATAATGTAGCCCTATTTAAGACCAAATTTAGGTTGCGGTTTCAAGCTGAAGCCGACAATATAACCAGGAAAAGCTTATTTCTCATTCAAATCGCCCATCTGGAAAGAATCAATCGTTAAAATCTCAGAAGTAGGAAAAACGTGAATATTCATATCAAGCTTAAGGGATCCAGACTGTATACGGCCAGAAGGGACCGTACCAATACCAGAGACTTTGTACACTTCCTCAACTGGAATACAAAGAGGCTAATTTGTTTTATTAGGTGTGTTTACTTTAATGCTGCTTATAGTGTCTAATAAGCATAATCCAGTGTACCACTACATTTTATCAGACTTATTTACTATATTTTCATTATTCAAGGCAGAAATAGGCACATAAGAGATTTACATATTATTTAGTAATGTAGATTACTATTACAATTTAGTTTGAATTTCTACAAAACGATCTTTCGAGTAACTAATACTTTCTTAATCCATTTTATTTATAACCGCCACTAGATTTTGTATTCCTAACGCACTTAGGAAACTAAAATGTTATATTATTTGATCATATTCTTGTTCGAATAAAGCTGATATCATAAATACTGCAATATTAGTGCTATGAACCCCGGATATCATGTTTTTAATATAATTCTTGTTAGTTGACTTATAAATTATGAGTTAGTTATTCAATTTAATTTCATAATCTTATTAATGATCTTCAATCTGGGAAGTTTAACTTTTTTAATACATTAATAAGTTCGCCAAAGTTGTTTTTCCAGTTCCTACACAACCATTAATAACAACTTTTTTAGTAATCATTGATGAGGTGAAAATAATAATGTGTTAATATTATTATTAATAGTCTCACAGACATTATATTAAAAATAAATAATAAAACACACGATCTCTAATCACTTTAACTTTAACTTTTTAAATAATGAATGAATGAATGAGAAACTGCTTGATATTAACTGTTAAATATCAAAAAAAAGGAATAACTCATTTTGTTAGAAATTGAAAATGTTATATAACTCAATATACTCTTATATATACCCAATAGATACACCAACCCAATATAATAGTAAAGAAGACATCACACCGTAAATTACGTCTATAATGGTCCCTTTTTGTCTGATCATCACATTTCCTTTCAAAACCAATGATCAATAAGAAACCAACAACATTCCTCTCTTACCAAATATCATTGCACGGCGTTATCACACGTCAAACCTACCTAGAATCTCCATTAGCTCTTTCGGGCTAATGGAGTTTGTTTTTGAGATCTTTTTGATAGCTTTTGGTTTTATATCCCGTGAAATCTATCTATTGTTAATATCATAAACGTTGGGCATATTATATAATGCTATATATGAACAATTTATTGCGATTCTACTTCAATAAATTATTCAGAGTTTTAAGAAGTGTTAATATTTCACATATTATCTCATTAATATTTTCTAAATAAATTATAGAAACACTTCAAAATTAATGAATGAATCTGAATTAATTGATAAGTATTAAACCAAAGTAGTGCTTAAAATGTTAAAATTAGAATAATAGTAAGATATATCTTCAATAAAATTTGTTCAAGCGTTTAAAGTGACGACATTATTTGTGAAGAAATGTTTTAGCATTAACTTTTAGGAAGCTCCAACCAATATATTAAACCTTACTGTGAATTAGTGTTAGTTATAAACTGTAGACGGAATCTAGTAAATGGTCCAATTATAGGCGCTGAATTTGTAAAATAATTAGTTAGAAAACATAGAAGAATTGAAGTATTTAATAAATCTTACAACTTTAAAATTATCTGATAACAAAATCTCTGATATAAAGGCTTTGGATAAATTATGTTGTATTCAAAATTTATCTTTAGCTCATAATCCATTGTAAAATATCTCAACTGTTAGCACTTTACATACTCTGGTAGAATTAAATCTAACAAAGACAAATTTAAGTAATATTTCGTTTATAAAATCGCTTCTTCAACTGCAAAGACTTACCTTAAGCTAAAATATTATTACTGATATTTCAATTTTGATGTACAACACTAAATTGACATATTTGCATTTAGGACAGAACTAAATAATAGACATTTCTTCTCTTTAATTACTGTAAAGATTAGAATAACTAATACTAAGTGATAATTAAATAGTTCACATAGACGCACTAACTGAGCTAGCAAATTTGAATCATCTAGACCTTAGAAACAACTTTATAATTAGTGTGGAATGCATTGAGCACCACAGATTTTATGATGACTACTATGATACTAATTATAATCGTCCTTCTGCTTAATAAGTACAATATTCTAACACATTGGCTAAAATATTTAAGGCTAACAGATTATTTAACACCCTATTGTTTTGCATTAAAAAATTAAAATCAAAAATAGCAATCTATACTTAGCTATTTAAAGACAGTATTAATTAAAGTCTGAGTAAAGCTAATACAGATAATTAATATTTTTATGAACAAATGAAATCAATTTTATAAAGTAACGTTCATTTTGACATGGCAACACAATGATTACAATCTAAAAGTTACAAATGCTGTGGTATGATCATTTCTATTATTCCTAAATACAAATAAGCTAAATCCTTAAAATCTAACGAATATTATATTAAATCCATAAGTTTGATGCAAATTCAATTTAAAATAAACAAATTCCTTTTAAATGGAATTATCACTTTCAATCACCTAGCATCTTCCCACCACCGCACATACAATTTTCCACTCCATATAAAAACGCTGACCATTCCTGACCTGAAGGTGCCAAAAAACATTAAGCCGCATTAAAAAGACTCTTTCGCGTACAAATCAACCGATAAAATTTACGAAACGACCTTCATCCCTCAAACGTTCGTCCAGAAGAAAACGACTGCGAACAAATTTAACCAACTCAAATTTGAAATAACAGAAGAGGCAAAACGGGACGTGAGAAAATGCGCCCCGAATTTCATCCTCCAAAAATAACAAACGCCGAAGGCCTCCGAAAAGGTTCCAATTTACAAATTCGTTAAAAAGGTAGAGAAAGATTCAGACTGAAGAAAGTGTGAGTTCAACTATTAACTTTTTGTTTTGGTCCAAGTGATTGGGGTTTAAAAATAAGTGAAATAATATTTTTGAAATTTTAGGTTGAGGCCACATTTTGTGATTAGTTCTGAGTGATGTCCAGTAATACAAGGAAACGATGAGTTCTGCTTGTACTCCATTTAATACTTATAACGTACCGAAAATGACCTAAATTGATGAAATGGCTCCCTTTACTTATCAACAAATTATTGTAAATTCAATCACTCGATCATTTCTTCCCTTAAACGCATAATTGCTGATTTAATAATGAGTCTATTCTTATCGACCTATTTTTTGTAAGAATACATGTCAGCGCCTGTCAGACCGAACTATTGCTTGACCTCTTACTCCAGTTGTTTCGCGAAATTGGAAGTTTCGACTTCGTTCATGTGTTGAATAGCGTTGCGGGCGCGTTGCACTTTGGCGTGGATGAATCTCTCGACGCTCTCCTGGATTTCTAGAGGATACTGCGGAAGCAGGTTTGGAACGATGACATCCGCGAATCTTTTGTAGGAGTAGGACTTGGTCTGGTAGGTGTGTCCTATAATTTCATCAAGCGCAGGCCAATTGATGGTTCTGTTTCTGGCGATGAGCTCTCTGTTTTGGAGGAAATGCCTTACGGTCTCGAGGTTGTTTCCTCTTAGCCGCAATGCGTCGCAAACACTTCCCAATATGGTGGCATCTATCTGTTATTGCACGGCTTTGGGAATGACCTGTCTTCTAATGTTGTTTTGCATTTTTTGAAGTGGGGAAAACTGTGCATGGTAATGCTCTTATAATCGAATATTTTCACTATGCGTTTTTAATAACTGTACTTAATCTAGGGTTTTAAAATAAGTGAAATAATATTTTTGAAATTTTAGGTTGAGGCCACATTTTGTGATTAGTTCTGAGTGATGTCCAGTAATACAAGGAAACGATGAGTTCTGCTTGTACTCCATTTAATACTTATAACGTACCGAAAATGACCTAAATTGATGAAATGGCTCCCTTTACTTATCAACAAATTATTGTAAATTCAATCACTCGATCATTTCTTCCCTTAAACGAAAGTGTTGCTGATATATGGTCTCTACAATTTACAAAAATCTAAAAACATTAGAAATGGTTAATACGAAAGTTGTTGATCTGCATCCGTTGCAGCACTTACGTAAACTTAAAGGTATTTATGCAAAAACATATGCATAATTGATGTATCAGCTTTATCGATGTTAACTTAATTAAAATTGTGATTTTAGAAACAACAAAATTACAAATAGAGAAACAGAAAAAACTAGAATTTTTCAGAATGCCACTTATCAAATCAAGAAGTTCCGACACCAGACGAGCTCTAGTTTTACAACAAAATACTCTCTGTTCACAGTTCCCACAGTAAATAAAAAAGATTATGAACGATAACAAGAGCACAAAGTTCAGAACATCTTTGGCTTAGAAGAAGAACTATATTTCCACAATGCTGAACAATTAGATTTAAACTTTGAATAAACAAGTTGATATGTTAATCCGGATAGTTCAGAATTCAATCTCGGTTTTGGAGCTAAATTATATTAAATATTAATATTCGCAATAATAGCTTTGGGATCGAGAACGAAGAGCTGAAAATGAACGTGTGAGTTTGTTTGGCACAAATACTTTAGTAAAATTTGAATTTTTAGAATTAATTTACATTTTCTACTGTTTCCACTCAAAATATGCTAAATCAAGAGAACTGAAAACCTGTTAGCTTTAGTACATCTGGGATTTATCGCAAAATTCGTTTAAAAGATTCAAATGGACTTGGGTTCACCAAAATAGTTATTTAGGAATAGCTCATTTGCTAATAGGTGACTTAACTCACAAACAATTAATATGTAATTCTTAATTGATTAGTTTCTACTCTACCCTATACGAAGATCTAAACAAACTTGATGTTTCAACTATCGTTAATTTTCTTGGAATAATTAGCAAACAAAATGGAGTCCTAATTCGATATCTAAAATTCGATAAAATTTAACGGTCCAGACTTAATGTTGGAATACAACTGAAAAATACAAGAATTTCTTCAATATCCTTAATACAACATACTTACGAAAAGTCAAGCTGCATTACACAGCTTGATCACTAATGCTTGTTAAAAATTAGATTAAATTGAAACATTTTCATTTATTTTCGACCTCTTGAACCACCTCGATATTTTAAGCCATTATTTCTGGAACTTGGGCTACCTGAACATCTGGCTCTTGCACCACTTCGTCTTTGGTTAATAAATTTTTCTTAAGAGCCTTCTTCTTTATGATGGTAACTGAAGTCAGAACAGACGCCAGAACAACAGCTACTGGTACAGAAACTGCGATGGCAACAGTCTTGTTTGAGCTCTTCTTGGCGCATCCTCCGTTCTTGAACTGAAAACCAGCTTGACAAATGCACGTGTGAGAATTCTTGTCGAATACAGAATTTGAAAACTAGTTCGAACACAGAACGCATTGAGACTACTAAACCACCATCTGGTTTGTCCAGCACGACTGACATCCGTTTTGAGAAGGTGCGAAACCGAGCGCTTGGTCGCAGATGCAGGAGTTGGAATTTGAATACCACACGTAGTCAGTTTAGCAAGCAGAGCACTTATGAGAAACGATTTCATAACCGTCTTTCCAGCAATCCTGACACTATAAATGATCGGAATCTACCACGTAGCCCTTTGACTCGTCGCAGATGCATTTATTATCTTATGGAGACCAAACATATCCAAGTTAGCAATATGAACATTTGTGATAAACGATTTCTTACTTATCTAACTTGCATAACTTGCATTTTGAAGGATTCAAGTCCTGACCATAACCGTTAAATTCATCGCATACACATAAAGAAAACGTTGAAGAGAAGGTAAATCCTTCAGCATTACATGAATGGCATTTATGATCTAATATTTCTTAATCAACTATCCAGCAATTTTTGCAGTTTTACAACTCTATATCCCAGCCATATCCATTTATTTCATCACATGCACATTTTTTCTCAGATGGAGACCAAACAAAACCTACTTTGCAATCGGAACACTTGTTAGAGACGATTTCTTAGTTATTTTGAGAACATATTCTGCACTTTGTTAGATCTTAGTCTTGGCCGTAACCTTTGGTTTCGTCACACAAGCATTTATTTTCGGCGGTTGACCAAATATAATTATCTATACATTCAGAGCACTTGTGATCTACTATTTTCTAATTATTTTTCCAGCAATCTTTACATTTTGTAGGGTCGATATCTATTCCATATCCCAATGCTTCTTTTTCGCATATGCATATCTTTTCGGAATCGGAGAATATAAAACCCTCACCACACGACTGGCATTTATGAGTATCAACAATTTAATTAGATTGCCAACAATTTTTACAGATGTTTGGATCGGTATCGACTCCAAACCCTTAATCTTCATAATCACATGCACAAATATTATCTTTAAGAATTTATGATACTATCTAACCATTTGGACAAAACTCACAAAAATTATTTTTAATATATCCCTTGTACATATACCAACAATCTTCGCAAAAAATCCTTCAAAATTGAAAAATCCTTATGTTTCATCACATCCACAATAATTATCAATACATGTCGAATTACCAACTGAACAATCTTAGTCATTTGTGCAATAATCTCCTAATTCTCCTAATTCTGTTGATTTTTGATTTATAATAGAAACACATAACCCTTACTCTTCGTATTCCAAAATTGATTCACAGGAACTAACGCATAAAGAGCTGTTCGAGCTCAGTTTATGTTTGCAAATGCAAGAATTATTTTCGAGAACAAAATTCTGGTTGCATTCAATATTTTGAATTGTAAGAACGAATATCATTTTAAGAGTAGAGAAGTGGATTTTAGCAAAATATATTCTATTCAAGTATAAGTGATATTGTGTCAACTCTTAGTAGTCACTTTGTAGTTCACTTAGTTTTTTCTATAAATAGAGTAGAGAAATTTTTATAGTATATCACAGAAATTAAATGAAATTAACTCAAATGAACAAACTGTTCAATTTAAGGTGCGTTTTTGCGGGATTTTGCGCTATAAAACACGGCGCGTTTTTTGTTTAAACATAGCGCGTCGCGAAAGTGCGGGTTTGCGTGTTTTTTCGCGCTTTTTTTCCACATTTTTGCGGGTTTTTTCACGCATGAGCAGTTTGTAGTGTAAAATGTATGTAGTTTACAAGCAAACCTGGTCAACTGGTCATGATAATGCAATAATTATTGTAATAATATTAGAAAATAGAAATAAGGGGTACAGGGGATTAACTGGTTAACCACTTCCTTAACCAATATGTCTCAAACAAGTGAAATAAGTTAACCATCTGATGGTTAAAAGAAAAATTTTGACAAGATTGTTAAGCAAATGATCAAAAATGATCCTCTCACAACTTCCTAGACTAATGTCTTAAATATGACAGTGAGTATAGATGCAGAAGGACGAAAGCAATGTTTGTTATGTGTTACGATATTGATATATCTGTTTGTCCAACGCGTTGGGCAAGTTTTTAAACTGCATTTGAACTACTTTCAAAATGCATTCCTTCAAATATGTTGGAATTGAACTTCAATTTTATATATCATCGTTTATATGTGAATTTATGTAATTGTAATTTTTATATACCTTGGGTCCTAATAGTTAGAATAGTAAAAATTAAAAATATAGTTTCAGTTTTTACACGTTGAAAATGTGAACGATATTAACTTTGAACTAATTTTAGCTTTATTTAACCGATTGTATGAACCATATCGGCTTTTTTCACTTGCGTTATTTTATATTTATTTTCTAAAGCTATATCTATTTTCTAAAACTCCATTAGCCCGAAAGAGCTAACGGAGAGTCTGTGAGGAGGTGTTACGTATGATAACGCCACGCGAGATATTTGGTAAGAGAGGAATGTTGTTGGTTTCTTAAGGATCATTGGTTTAGAAAGGAAAGGAAATGTGATGATCAGAGAAAAAGGGTGACCAGTAAGACGTAATTTACGGTGTGCTGTCTTTCTTTGTTCAGAAGTTAAATAATTGAGGATAACTAACTGAAATAACTTTTAGAGAAAAAGGGTGACCAGTATAGACGTAATTTACGGTGTGATGTCTTCTTTTATTTATTTTCTAAAGAATATAAGCTGATTCGTTCAAACCATGCGATTTACATTATTAGCTGATTGAAGACTTTTAAAATATTATCACATATTATCTCATTTATATTTTCTAAATAAATAATAGAAACACTTCAAAATTAATGAATGAATCTTAATTAATTGATAAGTATTAAACCAAAGTAGTGCTTAAAATGTTAAAATTAGAATAATAGTAAGATATATCTTCAATAAAATTTGTTCAAGCGTTTAAAGTGACGACATTATTTGTGAAGAAATGTTTTAGCATTAACTTTTAGGAAGCTCCAACCAATATATTAAACCTTACTGTGAATTAGTGTTAGTTATAAACTGTAGACGGAATCTAGTAAATGGTCCAATTATAGGCGCTGAATTTGTAAAATAATTAGTTAGAAAACATAGAAGAATTGAAGTATTTAATAAATCTTACAACTTTAAAATTATGTGATAACAAAATCTCTGATATTAAAGCTTTGGATAAATTATGTTGTATTCAAAATTTATCTTTAGATCATAATCCATTGTAAAATATCTCAACTGTTAGCACTTTACATACTCTGGTAGAATTAAATCTAACAAAGACAAATTTAAGTAATATTTCGTTTATAAAATCGCTTCTTCAACTGCAAAGACTTACCTTAAGTTAAAATAGTATTATTGATATTTCAATTTTGATGTACAAAACTAAATTAACATATTTGCATTTAGGACAGAACTAAATAATAGATATTACTTCTCTTTAATTACTGTAAAGATTAGAGTAACTTATACTAAGTGATAATTAAATAGTTCACATAGACGCACTAACTGAGCTAGCAAATTTGAATCATCTAGACCTTAGAAACAACTTTATAATTAGTGTGGAATGCATTGAGCACCACAGATTTTATGATGACTACTATGATACTAATTATAATCGTCCTTCTGCTTAATAAGTACAATATTCTAACACATTGGCTAAAATATTTAAGGCTAACCGATTATTTAACACCCAATTGTTTTGCATTAAAAAATTAAAATCAAAAATAGCAATCTATACTTAGCTATTTAAAGACAGTATTAATTAATGTCTGAGTAAAGCTAATACGGATAATTAATATTTTTATGAACAAATGAAATCAATTTTATAAAGTAACGTTCATTTTGACATGGCAACACAATGATTACAATCTAAAAGTTACAAATGCTGTGGTATGATCATTTCTATTATTCCTAAATACAAATAAGCTAAATCCTTAAAATCTAACGAATATTATATTAAATCCATAAGTTTGATGCAAATTCAATTTAAAATAAACAAATTCCTTTTAAATGGAATTATCACTTTCAATCACCTAGCATCTTCCCACCACCGCACATACAATTTTCCACTCCATATAAAAACGCTGACCATTCCTGACCTGAAGGTGCCAAAAAACATTAAGCCGCATTAAAAAGACTCTTTCGCGTACAAATCAACCGATAAAATCTACGAAACGACCTTCATCCCTCAAACGTTCGTCCAGAAGAAAACGACTGCGAACAAATTTAACCAACTTAAATTTGAAATAACAGAAGAGGCAAAACGGGACGTGAGAAAATGCGCCCCGAATTTCATCCTCCAAAAATAACAAACGCCGAAGGCCTCCGAAAAGGTTCCAATTTACAAATTCGTTAAAAAGGCAGAGAAAGATTCAGACTGAAGAAAGTGTGAGTTCAAATATTTTTGTTTTGGTCTAAGTGATACAAGGAGAACTTGTTTTACGTACATAGAACTGGCTTTACTTACATTCCATTTAATATCATTAATATCATTTAATACTCCTTAAAGTTTAGGTTGAGGAAAACTGTGCATGGTAATGCTCTTATAATCGAATATTGTCGCTATGCGCTTTTAATAATTGTGCTTAATCTAGGGTTTTAAAAATAAGTGAAATAATATTTTTGAAATTTTGGGTTGAGGCCACTTTTTGTGATTAGTTCTGAGTGATGTCCAGTAATACAAGCAAATAGCTTCAGCACATTAATTTTTGTTGCTTATTGGCAGACTACACTAAAAATAGTGTGAAAATAGGTTCGTATCTTATAAGTATATAATTAACGTATATTCGAAGCGATCTCACATATATTTCGCTAAAACTTCACCAGTAAGCGGGTTTAAAATTCTTTAATTTGTAGAACCTCTATATTACAGGCTTACATCTTTCTTTTCTTAAATAAATTTTCCATCAACTAACACATCAATCAACTTCATTACTTCAAAGTCTTTTACTTGTTCGTAGTCATAACCGGTCCACAACCAAATATTTCTGTCAGGTAATATCTATTTTACTGCTTAACAAATTTTTAGTGTTATATTTACATTTTCTGGAGCTAGAGGTTCACCGCCTAGTATGCTAAGATCTTTTTGAATTCCTGTACACATTAACTTAACAATTTCATCCACATTATATGGTATACTCGGCTTATAATCCCAAAGTTGTTAGTTATGACAGCCTTTACACTTGTGAGGACATCCGTTCAGCCAAACACTAACACGCAATCCAGGGCCGTTTACTATATCATTGTTTTTCAGTGGTTTCAATGATTACGTTGCTTTCACATGATCGACCCTTTCTTCAATTTCTTAAAGTTTTCCGTCATTCATTCGGCTTCGCCCCTTAACCAGACGAAAACTTATATAGCCGCACACTCTTGTTATTTCTACAATATTTGTGGACTTACACTCACTACAACAATGTTCAAAGAATTCTGATGAATGACCACAATCTTTGCATTCATCAAGCTAGATGTTAATTCCCCAATATAAACCTAGTTTCATCGCCTCACGACATAATTGCCCTATCGCCTTCATATTACGAACATTAGGTAATTCTGTGTAAGTAATACGACCACCTTTTGATAGATGAAATAATGGTGCTTCTATAGTCATTTTATCAACAGGATCTAATTCCTATCTTATATTACAATGAAAGCTGTTAATATAATATTTTTTATCTGTTACTCCTTTAACAATACCAAATTACTTCCTGTCTTTCTAATTTAGAGAATAGGTCATTGACTCAGCTGGTGTTCCATAGATTGAGAACATCATATTAAACTACTTCTAATATGCTTCCAGTTGTTCTTTGAGGTGACTAAGAAACTCTATAGCGAATTAATTGCTTTCATGAAGTTCTTTACCGTACAACAATAAAGAACATTCATTAAGTCCTATATATCCTATACTCCAAGAAAATCCTTCTAATACGGATTCTAGTGTATCATCACACAATAATTTTTTGTAACATCCTCCTTCACAAAAAAATAAAGGGTTAGATGATGCTTTTTATAGCTTTAAATGTTCTCTCGTAATATTATGTACTTAAATAGCAAGATAAATACTATTATCAACTAGTTGATAGAACTTTTCCGTGTCTCCTTTCACGAATGTTGGATCCTGAGAAACAATCAGCGCACACCTGACTGGATTGATTGAAACAACACCTGCATTAGCTCTACCATTAAATATGATATCGTTATCAAATGAAAAAGGGCCCAAAAATGAACGGCATCCCTATGGAGATACTATTTTCCCATATTTTTCATATATTTCGCATACATATCCTGAATCTACACTTAAATAATCAGGCATCATTCTTTTGGTACTACACACTATAGATTTTTCAAATAAATCCTTATTAGGTCCTTATTCGCCGTGTATTTCATTTTTATAAATGAATACAAGTTTTGGGAAAATAGGCGTTGAATTTTATTTACCCAAACCTTCAATTCTCGCTTGCAACAAATTTGAAGCTACTATCTTCGCGAACATAGAAGTATCTATTCCAAAAGTCAATGTAACGAAAGGTAATTATGCATTTCCATTATTAATAGTGTTCAATCTTTCTTCGAACTATTTCCATGCACAAAGACACTATTCGTTTAACATCTTCATGCAATGATATTCAAAATGATTTTAATCATAATCTTATATGACCTTAAACTATTATTGAATATGTCGGTAATCCTATTCAACATATTTAGCCAATACAGTGTCTATTTCAGGTATCGCTACTGCTCCATATTAATTAGAACTTACTTCATAAATAATATTCCCTGTTTTTTACAATGCTGTGCTAAAAGAAGTAGGTTCATTGTATTATGTACCATTAATACTGAAACCATTATTAAGTATTTACTTAAGATTGAGTAAAGATGAATTGATTGCGTTGAATTTTCTGTCTGAGAGATCATGAATGTATAGTTATCCAGTTTGATGTGCGTTAACAATGTAATCAGGGAACCAATCTAAAACTTCTCTTTCAACTGATTTCAAGCATTATAATTCTTTAGCGGTGCTTACTAATGAAGAATCTTTATTTGCTGTATCGCGGTTCATATATAAAGGATGAAGTGGACTTACTATTAATTTTTAGAACTATACCATAGGAAGGCTAATTTCTATTTCAAATTATAATGTATTATAAATATTTATAATTTCAATTGGCTTTAATTAACGTATTTTTAGTATAATAATTATCTTTTATAGTTCCGATACTTTTCTATTAGTTCCGATATTTTTTTAACAAAGATTTTTAAATACTAAAATGATAATTTTAACTCTCTTAGTGATTTATAAGATATTTTTAACACTAATGTATGAAAGCATGGCACTGATGAGTAAAGATTAAAAGTTGTTCTTCGCAAAAAGAAGAAGGCATCGCGTTTCGAGCAGTTATGGGAGCAATGCGAGAAGTAGGTATATACTCAATGCAACGCTTCTTAATATAAAGTATAAATTAAAAATATAGTTTCAGTTTTTCCATGTTCCTTTGAATACGTGTACAACTTCTCTTTCAGCGTCGAATCCGAATTTATCTTCTTTGAATTGCACTCCCGTGTGCACTGTTTTGACCCTTTCCACTTCAAAGTGCTCTTTCATCTTTTCGGCGAAGTTGTTCACTTTCTCGATCTTCTTCGGCTCGTGGTGCTGGTACAAAAAATATACTTTACCCTTCCGCTCCAAATTCTTAACCAGCTCGGATATAATATCGGAGTGGGCCGGAACCACCTGGATCACGTCGCACAGGAGAATCACGTCGAACTTTCGATATAAAGTGGAACGGCCCCAAACGAACGGGGTCACTTTCAACTTCGTTTTTTACTCTTCTGTTAGAATATTGTTCACGTTAAAATGGAGGTTCTCAATTAACTCTTAGTCCGGGTACTCGTTCAAGGACACGTGAGCAGCACCGGATCTAATTGAAGCGAATGAACAAATACCAGAACCAGCCCCAAGCTCCAGAACGGACTTATGCATTATATCTATCTCACCAGACTAAATCAAATCCACACACACCTTGGACGCGTTAAACAAAACATGCGCCCACAAAGAGTGCTCACGAGGCAAACGCACTGTTATCCCGCCATAATTTTCAAAAACGTTCGGCTCCTGCTCAGACTCGGAAGACTCTGCAAATTTCATTTAAAGTGGAATGAATTTGGTATTCATCACATTACTAGAAATAAGAGCAATTTGAGAGAATTCCACTTTAATTATACAATGACAAGCAAATTTTAAGAAATAATGAAGGACAAGAAGGCGATTGTGTTCGATTTTGACGGGACTTTGATAGATTCGCTGAATGCGTGGAAAAATGTGGACATAGCCTTTTTTACGAAGAGGAACTTGCACTACGACGAGCACGGCTATTTCAACGCGATTATGGGTATGAACCTGCAGTCATGCGCCGAGTACACAATTAAAACCTACAATCTCAACGAGACCCCAGAGCAGATAATGGCCGAGTGGAACGCGTCCTACGAGCAGCTTTTCTGCCGCGAGATCACCTTCTACCCAAAAGCCAAAGACTTCCTGAACTACCTCAAGCAAAATAAAATACCATTCGGAATCGCTACCGCCGGCCCAAGAAAGATCTTCGACCTCTTCTTCTCAAACCACTCAGAACTGAAAGACGATATCACATTCGTCTCGTGCGATGACGTGAACACGAACAAACCGGATCCAACCGTCTACTTCGAGTGCATGAAGAGAATGGGCTTCAGCCCGGACGAGTGCGTTGTGTTCGAGGACTCAGTCACTGGTTTACAAGGAGCGGTTAACACTGGAAGCAGGGTCGTGTGCGCGCTCACTGACCAGAAGAAGAGAGAGGAGAAGATAAAACTCGCACACCACTATTTTGAAGACTACAGTGAACTTATTTGAAGATCAACGTTTTTTATAACAGTATCTTATATTTATATTACAATGCCTATAATTAGTGTACAAATTTGTGCATATAGTGTTTAAAGTATTGCTGTGTATTATAGTTAATTCCGCTATTTAATGTTTAATTCGCTTTTGTTTGTACAGCGATGACTAATTTGACGAATACACAGTTAATTTAGATATTTGAAAAAATTTATAATAATTTGTTTGTAAAATAAATAACACTCAAACTTAAACGCTTAATGGTGAAGTTTTACTCTATCTAATTTAATTCCACCTCCAATATGGATCTTAAAGAACCCTCTGTGCATGTTTCACAGAAGTCTAGAACATCCACGTCTATTTCCAATCAAATGTTTAAGCAACATAAGACGTTGGACTCAATTATGCAAAAAACTACTACAGATCCAGTTAGCTAATTGTCATCGGCATATTTTTGGCCATTGATAATAACAACAGCTGTAGAAGTATTCCATCAGTTATTAGTAATTACCATGACATGGAACTATGTTGGACGTGATGCAGTTGAACAAATGGTTTGCGCTTTCCCTGTTATATTAATTATTACCAAACTCATTCCACGTGCTATCGCATAAGGTTCTATTGCCAATATGATTAGGTATCTTACTGACAATCAAGTTAAAAGAGCCGACGAGGTTTTCACTTACTAAATATTAAGCTAGGTTATATACTTTATAATTGCAGTATTTATTGCTTTTATTTTCGGTCTTTAGGGCTTGAAGATATTTAATATCACTGGTGACGACTATATTTCAACTTATATAGGTGTGATGCTTTCTGTGGGCACATTAGTTGAAATATTTGGTGCTGCTCAAACACAATTTTATTTATTTGAAGGCGATACTTGGATGTATGCTTTATCTAACATTGCAACGCTTTTACTTTAACAAAGTTTGACATTATTGTCTATTTAGCACATTCTAAGCCAACAAAGATATATCACTGGTGTCGAGATGACATTAATTCCGTTTTTAATCGGTCATATTGTAGGAGCTCTGCCACTTGTTGGCTTCAATTTGCTGAGATTCCAGGATTTTAAGGCAACAACCTTTTCAGCCGTTATCCGCCTCAAGATGAAGTACCTTCAAGTATTTAACCTAACCGAATTACTCCACACGATTTATAATGGCACTCTCCGTTCTTTAGAACAGGTCATTCAACCAATTGTATACTTCGGATTTTAAGTTTACAATTCAAAGTTTAACACACACCCAACGGATGCAGCAGTATCTCACATTGGTTCGCACCTGTTTATTATGGGAATGTTAATTCTTTAGTTCCCAACAATGGCATTTTAAATGGTTGCAATTTATACAATCAGTTCCAACAATTTAATGAAGAAGTACATCAGAACAAAAGAATTAATTTTCAGAACCGTAATTTGGGGATTAATTTGTGAAGCAATTGTTGCCATTTTGGTTTCGTCGGTTGACTCAATCATCACTTTCTTCTTACCTGCAAGTAAAAGCGAAGAAGTTGATTTCATTCTAAGATTTACCAGTGAATACACAGACAAACTTAATTTTACAGGCGTTTTGACCTTCTTCTACTACATTTCAGTTATATTACTGAACATTGAAAGAAAATGGCCAATTGAAATTACAGTGGTGGGCCCTCGAAATGCTTTTTTGAATTAGGAAGAAGAATGAAGTTTATTATTTGAATCTTACTTATATCACTGCCCGGCTCAATAATGAGTGTGTTCTCCCTCCTCATCAATACACTCATTAACTCTATTTACTATTGATTTGTAAAGTGCTTCAATCACATCAAGGCCTGGTTGAGCCTTGGATAGCTGTGCTACAATAATTAACGTATATAACTCTGTATATACTTCAATAATAAGTTTCAACTTTACCTAACGTTGTATAATTTAACAATCAAGAAAATTGATTTCTCATTATGAAATGGAAGTGGAAGATCATAAGTAAAATAACTGTTGTTTTAGAGTAGCATCAATATATTATTTAATGCTGGGCCCGACTAACCCACTTGATTCCATTCTTCAAGAAACAAAAATGCATTCATTATTTGAATATTGAGAATGAAAGCGACTGTAACTACCTGAATTATAATTCTAATTAAGCGAAGTACCAATACTTCATCTTGAGCTCCCGGTTGAGATTGAAAGAAAAAGTCCTCCATTGTTTTTCGTGATTAAGAAATACCTAAAATCGTTCAGATTGACCCAGTTGAAGATGAACACCGAGGTCCTCTGCAGGTCCAGTGCTTGCGCTACTAGTTATAAATTACATATTGCGTCCGTATACCAATCATTGGATCCTCTTATTCTTTTCTCCAATCAGGCTTAACTACCATATATTTTCGAGATAAAATCTTTCATAAATTAGTTTTGTTGACTAAAACGTAGAAATTACACAGGGACATCTTAAACAAGTGATATAACTAGTTCAGATTGGTACAATATTTTATGAATTCATCCGTTGGACCCAGAAATGAAGAGAATACAAACGCTTCAGAACTGCCTAAGTTTGTTAAGTGAATTAGTTGACCTTCCCTAAACATCTTCTACCGCGTTTATTTTTGTCATTGCCGTCCTTTTATTGCATGTGGTAATTTCTATTTTTCCTTTTTGGAATATTAAATACCGACTTTGAATAGTCGATTATGGTCTAATACGATCGAAATCATATTTTTGGCCCTCTTGTGTTAATGAGTAGTTCATGAATAATCTCCAACTTGAGATTATTTATTGGAATTTGTCATCCGCATTAGAAGTGGCAAAATATTTTAATATATAATTACTCACATAGTAAACAAGAAAAAGCAATTCCACCTCCCATAACTGTACAGGAATCGCATTTTACTTTGTAATGACTTTAATTATGTTCTTGGTGATGGCCTCTTCCAATGGTACTGGTGCTAACACAGCCATAGTCTCATATTGGTGCGATGTAACAATCGGAATTGCCGGTTTCCTTGTATTAGCTGAAAAATTCATTGAAATTATGCAGCTAGCTAAGATTGAATTGAGAAGACTCAAAAAGAAGAAGAGACAGGAAGAAAATGGTATAATTGCGGAAAAAGATGATGGAAAAGGAGAGTGAAAAGATAAAATAATATTGATTGAGTTTATTTTAAATAGGTAATTTGAGTAGCGATAAATTAACAATAAACTTTCACTTCACTCAAATGGCAAGTGAACTTCTACTTCAAACATTTGCCCCGATAGTAATAATTACATGCATTTCTCCCATTATAGTATACTAAAAAATATATCCAGTGGAAAAGATTTACGATCTTGTTCATATATTTTATAAATTTACTATTCCTTTTTCACTATTATACAATATGGGTTGGAATTCTAGTAAATGGGAAGATTTTGTGTTACTATTTTCAATTATAGTTGCGTACCTGATTGGATTGGTAATTGTATCTCTTTTAGCGCTTATTTTTGCTTCGATTGAAAAATGCTAGAATAAAACTGAAATTAACTATTTTAAGCATCTTTTACCTCTGGCGTGTCTAATATTATCTTAGTAAGTTCAGTAGCTATCTGCATCTCAGTAAGACCGGAAAACAATATTTTTGTAAGAGACCGCTTCTTATTTAATGTTTCCGATCTTGATTTTAATAAACATTAAGTCTGGGATGCAGCGTTCTGTAACTCTAAACTCGCCCACGCTTTAAACCTAACCACTTCCAGCTTCTCCTGCTTGGTCTCTTTATATTGAGAAGGAAACATCAGTTGCGCACCCTTTCAAAAACGCTCCTTTTGTTTGTTCTTGTTTTTCGTTGTTTTTATTCGCGTTACCAGTTCCCGAAAAAGTTAAAACGGCTGAACTTCCGTATTTTTTAGCTGCTACTTTTAAGTACATGACAAATTTAACTACAAGTGGTCTCTGTTTTTGTGTTGGAATGCTTTTTTACGCGTAAAAGATCAGAAACTCAGTTGGCACGGTTAAAAAAGCTCTTAAAGTCATTTTTAGTTCCATTATCATCGAATTATACAAATAGCTTGTCCAGCCATTACTGATTCACAAAATGATGGACGCATTCGGATTCGAAGTTGAAAAAGACAATTTTTCGAGTGCGAGTGGATACTCATACTTGTTCCTAGAAGTTGAAAACATGGGAATCTACTCTGTTCTCGGATTAATTTAAATGTGGGCTTGGTAATGGATTATGTGATGTTATTTCAGCTCTTTATATTTATATAGTAGTATTGTTTGCTTTATTGAAATAAATATAATTGAAGTTATGTGTCACTTCTTCTTGCTGGCTCCACCTTTGGCGTTATGTTTGAAGTACATGATATCACCGTCTTCAACAATGTATTACTTGCCTTGTGTAAGCACTTTACCTTGAGCTTTAACTTCTTATTCACTACCAAGTTCCTTCAAGTCGTCAAACTTGAAAACTTCAGCGCAAATGAAGAAATCGTGGAAATCAGTGTGGATAATACCAGCTGCGTCTGGAGCCTTGGTAAACTTACGGAGAGTCCAACATCTAACTTCGTCGGTACCAGAAGTGAAGTAGTGGATCAAGTTGAGTTCTTTGTAACCGGTCTTGATAATTTTATCAAGTTGGCTCTTGACACCTTCGCCCAGGCTGGCTAAGTGAGCTTTCTTTTCGTCCTTGTTCATCTTGAGCAATTTGGCTTCGAGGGTGGCTGAATATGGGATCATGGTTGCTTCTGGATGCTTTTGTTTGATGTATTCAGCGATTCTGTTGAGGTGCTTGTTCTTTTATCTGATGAAGTCTTTTTCGGACATGTTGATGAGGTAAACGACTGGTTTGCAAGTGAGGAGTTGCAATTCGTTGAGAACTTTGATTTCGTTTTCTTTCCATTCTTGGATGTAAAGGTACTTCTTTTCTTTGAGCATGGTGAGGATCTTTTGGAGAATTGGGAGGAGGTCCTTGGCGTTTTTGTCCATTCCCTTGTTCATCTTGTTGGTGCAGTCCTGAACTTGGTTTTCCATGATCTGGATGTCCTTGAATCTGAGTTCGTCTTCGATGACGTCCATGTCACGGACTGGGTCAATGTCACCTTCAACGTGAACGATGTCCATCTCTTCGAATACTCTGATGATGTGGAAGATACCGTCGCATGACTTGATGTTAGACAAGAAAGCGTTACCGAGACCTTGACCCTCAGAGGCGCCCTTGATCAAACCGGCAATGTCGACAACGTCGAGGTAGGCTGGAACCTTGCTTGCTGGTTTGTAGTAGTCACACAACCAGTCGAAACGCTTGTCTGGGATAGCCACACGAGCGAGATTTGGATCGATTGTGCAGAATGGATAGTTCTCAGATGGAACTGCGACTTGGGTCAAAACGCTGAAAGTAAGAGACTTACCAATGTTTGGAAGACCGACTATACCCATTTGTAATGAGTTCTTTGCTCTACCAAGAAGAGCAAGTTGCATGTTAGGTTCCTCTACGTTCTTTTTAGGTGCCATTTTAAATTAAATTGGAGCGGAAATATTGATTAAAAACTCTTAAATTGTATCAAATATTATAATAATGATGCAAAATTTAAGATATTACATGGAAAGTTGAATTATTAATTAAGAAATAGGATAAATGATGAGAAAATATAATTTCACTTTAGAAAGATGCATTTTTCAAATTAAAACTCATAATTTTAGAATCATATTGTCACTCAAATAGATCTACTTTCGTTAAATTAATCTAACCATGACTCAACTTATATTTCATTATTAAATATTAAAGTACTAGTGGATAGCATAAGAGAACTCTAGCTTAAACGCTTACTTTAAAAAGAAAATGAAACTTATTAATGAGAACTTATGTTATGTTTGGTTTGACCAGTTGGTATATTCATTATAATATGGAGTGCGTTTTGGAATTATAAAAACGAGAAATATAAACATTATATATTATATTTATACTTTTTGTTTTTGGAATTAATAGTTTAAATTTTAAAATTTCAGTTTTTTATCAAGAATAATAAAGTATTTGTTGTTTAATTAATCATAGTCTAAAATGTCATTAAATTAATTTAATATATAGAAGAACCCAGTAAGTTCATTTTGAATCTAGGGGGTGGCCCGAAATGTTCAATTAATTCCATCGAATTTCTGGGGTGGCCCGAAAATGCCATTCCCGGCCCAGAATGTTCAATTTGGAGTGAGGGTGGCCCGATAAGTTCAACTTGGTTATATTCTCATTTCATGATGCCCAGTATTATTAGGAATATTATCCACTCCTGAATTAAACAAATATCGCTGTTTAAACAGCAATATTTAAAATAATATGTTTAGACAGTAGAAATTGATAGAGATAGTAAAATATATCAATTTTGATGCATAATTATCATATATTCTGAATTGCGTGTCCAAAATATAATGTTAAAATGTGAGAATATATTATGCTTAATTATACTTTTTAATAAACTATATTGATAAAACTGTGGAGTTATATTATATTAGTGAGTAATATCTTATAAATATAACATATTATTTATTTTTAACATTGATATAAATAATATAGTTTCATTAATTGAATTATGGATGAAAAAAATAAATTATAATAAATATATGTATTATACTGATAATATTGATAATCTATAATCATAATCTTAAAATTCTTACTCAAACACGGAATCTATTCTCACATTTTAACATTATATTTTGGACACGCAATTCAGAATATATGATAATTATGCATCAAAATTGATATATTTTACTATCTCTATCAATTTCTACTGTCTAAACATATTATTTTAAATATTGCTGTTTAAACAGCGATATTTGTTTAATTCAGGAGTGGATAATATTCCTAATAATACTGGGCATCATGAAATGAGAATATAACCAAGTTGAACTTATCGGGCCACCCTCACTCCAAATTGAACATTCTGGGCCGGGAATGGCATTTTCGGGCCACCCCAGAAATTCGATGGAATTAATTGAACATTTCGGGCCACCCCCTAGATTCAAAATGAACTTACTGGGTTCTTCTATATATTAAATTAATTTAATGACATTTTAGACTATGATTAATTAAACATATAGCTTCCTGAATTGAAGAATATATATTGAATATATTGAAGACATACATATAATTATATATATATATATATATATATATATATATATATATATATATATATATATTTCACTTCCTCGAGACGGCACAAACAGACTTCATTGAGACTTTCGAAAGCAAAACATGGGCTCTCGCACGCCAGTGTTTCTACTTTTAAAACAGGCTCAACCCGTCATTTATGCACGAGAGGTTGATTCGTTGTATTGGCATTAAAATTGGCATTAAAATTGGTTTGATTTCCTATTTTGCGTCAGCTATCGTTTTTTATTCATTTTGACCATCTTTTGGCTATGATTTGATAGGTTTTTCTAAGACAGGTTATTTATCCTCCTTCTTTTTCTAAGTTTCCTTTTGAGTAGACTTTGCACTAGATTGGGGCTTTTTAGTGGTCTTTTGATCAAGTGACTTTTAGACTGGGGGCTTTTTCTCTATCTGCTTCTGAGCGTCATTTGGCTTCGTTTTGTCAGGCGCCTTTTCTTCGATTTTCTTTGTAGGTTCAGCTTTCTAACTTACTTCAGTCTTTTTCTCGTTTTCAGGCTGGGCTTCGGCATTGCTTGTCTTTTAAGTGATCTTCTTGTCGTCATGCTTCTTTTTGGTTTCTTTGAATTTACGCATCACTGCCGCCGCTGTATCAAATTAACTTTACAATTCTCTTTACAATTTGGCGATCTTCTCTTTGAGAGACTAAATTTTCTTGTCATTGCCTTTCGCGTTGGGGATTACTTTGGTCTGGGTGGGTTAGTCAGGTTTTTTCTTTGTGGACGTGTCCTCCAGTTTATTGTTGCCTTTTTCTGCTGTTTGCGTTGACTTCTTTTTAGTCTTTGTCTTGTGGGCTTTTTCAAAGTTTTTCAGTGTTTATTTAGGCTTTGCAGGCACTTCTTTGATTGGAGATAGTGTGGCTACCTTCATCATTCCTTTTTCGTGAAGGTAATCAAAGATTTTCCCGTAGTTGTCAGTGCGTTTGAATTAAACATCACTTTCTGCTAGGGAGGCAAAGCGGTTGGCACTGGGTTTCTCGACATCGATTTCGCTATGTTTTTCGCCCCGTTGGACTACTTTCTTTCTATACATAAGCTCGGCTCGATGTGTTTGAGAGGTACTTATCATGTAGCCTATCTCTTCATAAACCGTCTCGAAATTAACTCGGAGTTCTTCCAAGAATTCTCTCGACTTTTAATGAATAGTGAGATTCTTACCGATTATGATCGGAATAATTTTGAGCGGGTTACCATTTTGATCCTTTTTGTCCCGATAATGCTACTCTTTGAGAGCGTAATACTTATCAAGATCCCAAGTGATTCCAATATCCAAATAAATCTGAACTCCGTTGACCACAATGCTGATGTCCGGTTTAGTCCGGTCTTCCAGCCTGTTGTCGTTGTCTTTGCAGACTTTTCTGGCTTGATATCTCTTTCTGAGGATTCTTTCAAGGAAGTTAGCAAAACGATCGTGGGCTGCAATGTTCAGCTCGTTGATCTTTTTGCAGTCTTGTTCGTGGCCTTCCTTGTATGGTTTTTTGCACAGTTCGCAAATTTCTGGGATTGGTGTATCCCTCACGTTGTTGAAAACCCAGTTGATCATGTATTAGAATGCAGTGTTATCCATTCTTCTACGGCCAAACAGTGTGTACCCTGGTTTAGGCACCGTGTCGTCGACCTGAAGTGACATTTTTTCTTGGATTTTCATTTCTTTGCGTGTGTCTCTGAAGAAATATATATATATATATATATATATATATATATATATATATATAGTTGTTGGACTTAATGAGTTGCATGAAAATAAGCTATTTACGTTCAACAATGTTCATACTGAACGTTAGTAGTCAAACTTTATGAAATGAATTGAAATGATCACATGGAATTAGGTATATATGCCCAAACTTGAAATCTAGTAAATATAATTGCTTATACAATCATATAATGAGTTATATATCGAGATTATAAGCTTTTTGAAATGAAAATATTTTATGATTGTTATGTTATCAAAGTTCTTATTAATTTGTTAAACACAATTAACAAGAAAATTATCAAATGTAATATGTATATTTTAAGACGATGTATTCATATGAACACATAACATATAATATAAACGTATGTATGTATAATATTTTGAATAGTCTTCATATGAATGGATAGATTTAAAATGATTTATGATGTATTTCTACTTCATATATTAACAAACAAAAATGATTGAATAATTATAATCTTAGAATTTTAATTTTATTTGTCCCACTGAGAATGAAGCTTTTAACACTATAATAGTATCATAACTCGTTTTAATTAGTATACTCCAAATGAATTATATGTTGATTTGATTATATGAACAATATTTAAATGAATGTTTATAGAGTCATAACAAAAATGATGTCATTCTTCATACTAGCTACATCAAGTTCATATTAATTATACCACTTTAAATGCCATATCATAAGTGGACTGTGTAGGAAGAAGGTAGACTACAAGATGCAGTTAAGCAATTTGGACTTAATTGGTAGGCAATACATATGTATATTTTTTAAAACATAAGTCCAGCATGTTTGAAAAACAAGTATTATTCCAGAATTCATAACAATAACGCATTTGAGTCTGTTTAATCATCATCTAAGTGCAATGAATTAGACAGTGTTTAAGAAAGTATTTTACAATAAATAAGAATTATTATTTAATAAGGTGAACAATGAGTACATGTAATTTCAAAATATATTTATAATTATTAATTATATTATTTACAAATTAATAACACATGTATCACAAACCATTTTATTGTAAAACATCAACAGTGCTTTTAACATCAAGAGTAATACACTTGACAAATAATTATAACTAATAGACAAATTCTTGTTCGATTTCATCTTCACCTTTATAATTTTTCAAAACAAAGAAAGCAATGGCTAATCTTACTAATACTTTTTATAAGCTTGCAGAAGAAACTTTGGATTATATTACTTTTTCACGAGTTACTTTAGTCCATCCTCCTTATTCTTATAATGATTTATTAAGCATTCTAAGCATTTCTAATAGCGACATAATGAGCACTAATGTGTCTTCCATTAGTTTAACTTTTTTAGGAGCGTCGTTATATTCTTCAACCTTTGTGACAATATCAGGTTAGTTATAGATAACAGAGAACAAAATATTGACATCTGCTAATGCAGCCGATTTTTCAATAAACTGTGAATGAAGTTTGACGAGTATGCCAGTATCTTCTGTAATAACATAGTAATCAAAAGTTTTCTCAGGATTTAGGATATCGTCATAGTATTTCAACTAGAAACATGCCGCAGGAATACGTAATTCTGCTTCAAGGTGATTTAACGCTGCTTCAACTAATACTTCTGGCATAGTATCAAATGGAATTGAATAGGTCAAAAATCTGAGGGTTAACTTCATTTGGAGTGATTTAAGTTAACCCGAAGTTATTTCAATTCGTATTTGTATTAACATGATAATTACATTATTTTACTATGTGGTCAATTTGACTTCAAATACTGACTTTTTAACACTTTATTTGACTATCGATCTGATTGTATAATAATCACAGTGTTTTATTTAATCATTTATGCATTCATTTTTTTGTGTTTTATCATTATTATTGAGACTTGCACTAGATACAGAGTAATTTCAAAGATTGTAACAAAGATAGTATATATTAAGTTAATTAAAGCTGCTAAAGTTTAAATCATTCAATAATTTCGAGTACAATTGTTGAAGATAACTAAATGGGAATTCATAAATGGGTGTTCATAAATGAGTTCATATTCATATATAATGGAATGAAAAATATATAAAATACTGCATATTGTGTATTAGTAAGTCCTATTTTGATTAAAAACCCATAAATTTTTTATCTTTTGTTTGCAGAAAATAACATAAAATCGTAAACAAGACAACCAATTTATGACCCTATTCCCTGGTTTAAACCTTGACCAAATAAGAAACAACGCTAACACAATTTAACACGCAACTCCTCTACTCAACCAAAAGCTGTTATCAACAAAAAGATCTCCAAAACAAACTCCATTAGCCCGAAAGAGCTAACGGAGAGTCTAGGTAGGTTTGACGTGTGATAACGCCGTGCGAGATATTTGGTTAGAGAGGAATGTTGTTGGTTTAGAAAGAAAAGGAAATGTGATGATCAGAGAAAAAGGGTGACCAGTAAGACGTAATTTACGGTGTGCTGTCTTTCTTTGTTCAGAAGTTAAATAATTGAGGATAACTAACTGAAATAACTTTTAAAATATTATAAGAACTCCTTTGTCTTTTCATTACTCTAGAAAAATTACAAAAAGTAGCTGTTTGAACGTAAATGTTTCTAGGTGTCAATTTGAAACCCATTCCCGGCAAGTCAGCCTTTATTCAGCTATACAGTATAAACATTACAATAATTGTTTTAATGTATTTTACAATTAATTAAACTATATTAGTGTACTTATTAAACAGTTTCAGTCCCTGACCTCGACCCCGTCCTCAACGACGAATATTTTCCCTCCATTCACCAACTGTGCGTGTGCGGC
Organism: Hexamita inflata; assembly: GCA_963988835.1. NCBI lineage: Eukaryota > Fornicata > Diplomonadida > Hexamitidae > Hexamita > Hexamita inflata. Next base: position 25,967 of record CAXDID010000051.1, read on the forward strand.
CGCGATTCCGATGTCCAGAAACGACGTCAAATAATCGAAAACGACTTTCGAAATCGCGTTCCTCTCCGTTTTCAGGAAAATAACTTTCTCGTTAAAATTAATTGTGAACAGTTATTTATTTTACGAGGACGGTGCTCTGTTAATCAGTTCGGCATTAACAGTTTAATGTTTTGGGCATTAAGGGCAAATAGTACTTAAGGGCTTACGCTGGAACTTAACGTACGGCTAGTCGCTGTAGCCGAAGGCAATGCAGAGCGGAATCGGAAGCTTCGAACCAGTTATTTTGCGAATCTCGGCAGAATTGTACCAGATCTTGTCACCGCCCAGCCACACGGAACCCAACCCGAGCTTGGTCAACTCCAATACTACAAGCTCGCCCAAATAACCCATCTACACATCAATCAGCGGACGCACGGCCTTAGAAGAATTCAACACCTCAATCGCCAATGCGTGCTGCGTATTCTTAATCGAACGCGCAATCGTTGACCCAGTCACCGCAGACGCATTCGGAACATACGTAATCTGCATATTCTGCTGAGACGCGTTCACCACCTTCAAAATCTCCTACAACTTAGATATCTTCTCCGGCTCAACCACAACTCCGTTAAATATGCGCTTCGCACATCTCTTGTCAATATAATCGCGAAGATCAATTGATAAACCAGAAGGAACCACAACTTCCATATATGGAGTGTTATATTAAATTAAAATCATATATAAGTATGTAAGTATAAATATATTTGATGAAATATTCTCAGTTTTATGTAATTTTTAACAAAACGATAATAATACATGCTACTATGCTTAGAATTCCAACCGCAATGTAAAACGGAACCCATGTATTATTATACATCACCAAAACTTCGACTGAAGGGTTAATTTCAAAATTATTACAGTAATAAAAACCAGTTTAAGAACCAGACAACAATTTAAGTTAGGTGGACATTAGCTAAAAATTTTCTATGCAAGTTTTGCCTTCATACATATCTTAATAAGTCGGATCGTATTAGTCACAGGTGAAACAAATGGTAGTTTCGTAATGACTATAATTCACTTCTTACACAAAGTTATAGAATCCCAAAAACTTGAATTAATGATCATGTGTGTAAAATAGAGAGATGTGATTACGGAGAGTTGAGTCTTAATATTATAACCTACAACCAGGATCGTCTTCAAATATTATGGTGGCGCACATTTAACTATTATATAATTTTAATGTTTACTAAGATATACAGCCCAAGTATGCTTTTCCATATTGACTAATTTCATATAGAATATTATCATTCGAGTCCAAAAATGACAGAATGATTAAAGAATATGTTGTGTCGTTCATAAAAATATTTTAACGGTAATTAGAATAGATATGATTCGATTCAAACTGAATCCCTACTTTGTTGTTATAATCTTCTATTAATAACATCTATTATTACCGGTAGAATTAATTCTGTTATTCTTTTTAAAACATATAGTGATCTAGACGTACATTCACAGCTGATGATGTATCACACTTTAATTTATTTACAAGTGTGTCTCTAATTTATACAAATAATCCATTCGCTGTCAATATCGTATATAGATACATCCCCCAATACGATGAAGTTGGTGGGTCAACTGCTACGCAGTTCCATGTATCAACAGATACTTTATTATTTATCGGCTGCTAAAGAATAGTTTAAACTCCATTTGTTAAAAAATTTATTGTTAGCGATATTGAAATCATTCTATTATCAACATAATAATTATAAAATTCTTGCAGTTCAGTAGCAGCTTAAGTCTTCTTTATTCTGTAAATCGTAATATCTTTAAATGATAATGAAGAAGAATTATACTGTCCATCTACACAATTTGTAGAGCAAGGCGGAATTTGTATTTACTTGTTTACATTTTCAACAACATAATTCAGATATATATTTACGCTATGAGTAAAATCAATATTACAGCTATTAGGTGTAACTATTATATCTATATCGTCATAAATTGTGTACTTCAGTGAAATATCTTTTAAACAATTTGTTCCATTATATTTAACGTGTTCAATTGTATTAATAGAATTATTAACTTTAACAAGATTAACATCGTACCACAGTTCGTACATGACATTTTGCTTTTCTATTACATGATTATAGTCAGGATCTGTAAGTTGAAAAGTAACTACGATTTCTTTGTTAAATTGATAAATGAAATTTATTTCATCTTAACCCAATTTTGGGAAGGAAATATCATCGTAGTGAAGTTAAGCTACAACAATCTTACCTGGTAGATACATTTTGCATAAATTTTCACTAGTAATTTATTGTAATCTTTCAAATGGAATCAAATGAAGATTAATTTATTTTGTTAAAGTATTGCCTTAAATAAAACTTTTAGCAGAAAAACAATCGCTAAATGAAGATGATACACTCGCAAAACATATTTATGTTATATACATTAGGAGTGAAACTTTTGTTTAACTATATTGTATATTTCATTGCTTCTATTAACTATGATTAATATTAATAAAGGCCTAGATTTAGAAATACTAAGATTGATTTGAGATTTAATACCAGGAATATTAGTATAAGTCTTAACAGAGACAAATATATGATAATCGAATAAATTTACATTATTTACATTGATTGATTTACTGAAAACACATTATTATAACATAATAGTAATATTATAACAATAGTAATATTATAACATAATAGTAATTGACGGTATTTTGAAAAATTTACTAGATTTATATTTAAAATGAATATTATTTTAGTAAAAGTTGTGCAATTATGAACATCAAATGTCTAATTATTAATTACAACATAACTTGTTCTTCTTCATTATTAGCTCATGTAAGTATATTAGGTTATGTTTTGTATATTTGCAAAATTTTCACATCTCCAGATACCGCTGCATTTCCTCCCTCATGTACCTCTGAAAGTCCTCGTCCCCCTCTTACCCCTCCGCTCCACAATCCTCTGGCTCTTCCGCTCCACAATACTATTTAATGAGTTGGTTGGCTTTATTTTGGTGGGTTCCGCTAACGGAACTCAAGTGTCGTTTCGCTTCTTTGAAGCGGTTCCGCATCAAATTCAAAACGCCGAGTTTAAAACGGCATTGCTCCGAATGGGCCGAATTTAAGTTACTGTTGAATATTTCAATCGCTTCAATTATCTTATTCTATCTTGCCTTCACACCGGCTATGCTTAATTAACAGATAGTGGCTAGATTCTAATCAAAATGCTAGTACAGATTAAATGCTCTAGTATAAAATAGTACTTGGTCTTGAAGTGAAGTGGAAGCAATCGCCTGGTAGTAAAATACACGGGCCAAGTAATGGGGCTTCAAATCGGCCTGAGATATCTGCTGAGCCTTGTTCAACACAGTTTGCGCCTCTGATTAGCGATTCAAACGCAACAAAACCAAGGCCTTGTTCATATACGGCACGTACAACAAAGAAGAATCGACTTTCTGCAAGGATTTCAGCTACTAATCAATTTAGGTCAAAGCGTCGGAATACTGCGCTGATTAAATCAACTTCACTATTTAACTGTTTACAAATTCTATATTTTCCATTGGAGTGAAGAGGAAATAAAAGCGAATATACGATTAAAAATAACATTCACTCCTCATATGACAAGCAACATTACCAATTTAAAGTTCGCACAAAAACTTAACACAGAATAGGTTCAAGTTAAGAATAACATATAAAACGAAGTGATCATCCCTAAATTCGCTGCTGATGAATAATCAGAAGACGAATACGCCTGCAATATTGTCTATGATGCAAGCAAACTCACTGAGTTCAATCAAACAAAAAAGAAAGTTAGCAAAATGTGATATGTTCTATTCATTAAAGTTAAAAATATACTCAATCCATCACCATAATTCATCATCGCTGTCTTGTTTCTTTTATAATCGCTTTTTACTTTCTTCTATGCTTTACTTATGTTTCAGAATATATTTATTCGGTTTCTTAGGTTTCAAATTATCCATAACTTCTTTGACAATATCTGTATTTCTTCCTTGATCACTTATAATTGCATTAGATTTTTTAACTTTAAAAGAATAGTCGGGTAAGTATGTTGCTGGTTCAGGTCCTCTGTCGAGACAGGCTTGATATAATATTTTGTTTAATGATTTGTCTCTATCAAACTTTATAGACTCGAAAGGAAGCGATTAAACTTAACTTTTGGGTCTTAGTGGTTCTTTTTTATATCCATAAATTTGGTATAAGGGTAGTAATGGTAACTTCTTATGTTTGATTCCATTTTATGCTTCAATCATAGTAGCTTCGAATTCTGCATCCGATAAGATTTTGGGATATTTTATTTATTATTATGAGCTATCATTTGTTAATTATCCATTAATCATAGATGCACGTGATGTCATTTGAAGTGGAATTAAATTATACAGCCATTTATTATTTTGTTTAACCTTATAATACTTTGTTTATGGGATCTAATATCTAGTAACCAAAGCACCTGAGACCAAAGATACATAAATATTTGTTTGCTTAATCCAAAACTTTAGATTAAGTACGCTTAATTTAAAACATAACAGTAATAAACGAGTATATTAACAACACCATAAATTATTATCCACTTCATAAAATGTAACATAACAAAGTTTAAATAAGAGAGCTTATATCCATTGATAAATAACAATTAATAGATACAACAATATTAAAAAGTATTTGCAGCCTATTGCAGTTTAAAGGAAACAACTTTGAAGCTATTCAGTATTTCTGCCAAAACAGATAGCTTATCACAAGAACTATCAATTGGTTCGCACTTGATTAAAACATAGAAATGTACTTTAAGACCAAATCTTACTCTTATTAAAGATTCACGGACGTTATCGTTCCAAACATGCTTCCAGTGTATCCTATAGAAATCCAGAAAAATATCTAAAGTTTCATTGAATCTAAAATATAATAAGCACAAAATGTTATTTAAAAGATGAACAAAGTCTAAGTTACCAACTATATGAGAGAATTGGAGTAAGTTGTCAAGATATAGTTCGATTTAAAATTCTCTGATTAATATTCTTACAAAAAATAAAGTGATAAGAATAGATACACTATAAAATCAGTTATTATGCGGTTGAGAAATGAAGAAATGAGTGAATGATCCTATATTCTTCTAGGTCCACTATTAATTTCGATATAACGTCAATATAAAGTATATAATATTAGTTAAACTTCTCACTTCTTTTACAAGTCTTTAACTGTTTTCACAATTGCAGCAAATCTATCATAGGTGATTTCAACTTTTTCACCACCTAACTTCTTAGCAAATTGTTTAAGCTTATCATCAGGCATTGGAACTTTGAGCTTGTGCATAATAGCCATAAATTCATCCATGTCGACGTAACCATTTTGGTCGTCATCGGCAGCGTAGAACATTATAGATTCAACATTCATAACTCTAGCTTCTTGCATAACGTGCACAAGTTTCTTGAATTCAGTAAAGTCTAAAATACCGTTGCTGTTATCATCAAAGGTATTGATGAGCATTTGGATTTCTGATTCGCTAAATTTTGAGCCAAGTGCGCTCAAACATTCTAAGGCTTATTAATTAGTCAAGGCGTTTTTGCCTAGCTTGTCAAACTTTCTGAACATTTATTCCGCAAACTCCATTAGATTAGGTGTGGTATTATCCATTTAGATATAGCATATTTTGGTAAAATATGATTATTAGTGATTATTATAAATTTAAAAGATAAAATTATCATTCAACATTTCCGCAAACGTAGCAGTGGTTTCCCCAGCATTTTTCGTGCACAAAGCTGCCGCAGTAGCTGCATATTCTCACGTCTACTCCGCTTGCGCTTGCAAGTTTACCGCATTTGCACTTTTTGTGCAGTTTAGCTTGGCATTTTTTGCATTCCATTAGGTGTTATTCGATTCTTACGAAGGCGTTCATGATTGTGCAGAGTAGTTTGCCCGATTTGATCTCGAAGAAGTCTTTCAGGGACCAGTATCCGACTGATTTGATGATGTTCATGCCCGTTTTCGCGCAGAGGAATACGACAGCGGTTTCGGTTACTCCGAGGTGCTCGTGTTGTTGTGAGAGCAGAGATTCTGGTTTCAGGTCCATTGGGTCGTATACCATTTATTTCGGGCAGAATGCGAATTAATTCCCAAGATACTGAGTGATGAACTGGCTGTACTGTGGTCGCCAAGCCAACTTTGATTTCAAAAAATACTAACTATTTCAAAACTATTTTTTGTATTAATTTTAACTATATATTAACTCAATGTTTAGTAGCGTCTCCTTTCTATTTTATTACTTCTTCTAACCTTTTGGGCATAGAGTCAATCAAATGATTGATGATATCTAACGAGATTTACTCCAACGCCCTCTTTACTTCTTCATTTAATAAGTCATATGTGGTACATTCTTCAGGGGAAATGTTTGACTTCAGTGGATTCCAGCAGTGAAAAAGTGGATTTAAGTCTGGACTCGTTACTGGAAAGCGATAGAGCTCAATGTTGTTAGCAGTATAAAAGTTTTTCATATACTTACTAAAATGTGTCGGGGCGTTATCTTGTTGCAACTTCAAGTTATGCTATTAAGTGATGGAAGTGTAACTTGTCTGAGAACTTAAGAATTGACAATTGAATTCATGGTCGTACCGCACAGCATAAACCATAATGGACCCTTATATCTATAGCTAATCGTACTATAGATCATGCACGAAAACAGTCCATATTTTACACTTCGAGAAAATACTTCGGATTCCACTCGTCTTTAGGTGTTCTGAGCACTCTACTCGCTCGATTTGCATAGCATTTTGAGCGATACTCATCGGTATACTAAAAAGTTCTCCAATATTCAATTGGTTGTTTCAGGTTCATTCGAGCAAAGTTCAAACTTTCCAATTTATGCTTTTCGGTAAGTTTTGGCTTTATCTTAGCAACATAGAAGCTTAAACTGAATTTGGCCGGGAGACGAGATACCGTTGTTAGAGACATGGAAATTCCACGAAGGGCTTAGTATTTTTCAGCTATGATTCGTCGAGTTTCGAATCTATGGCTCTGGCGATATTTAACAACGCGAAAATCTCAGCTTAGTCAAATTTTCTGACACTATTATCGGCATGAGAAGCTTCTAGCTTGCCTGTAACTTCAAAGTGCTTAAAAATGGAATAAACAGTTTGGAGACTACATTGAAGGCAACAAGCAATGTATTTCTTGGTTGCAACAGTTTGTGATTCTGTTTCTCACATTCTCATCATTATGCGACGCTCTTGTATTGTGATCCGTCGGCTTCGTGTGTGCTTCGTCATTTGAAGGATGAAGTGAAAAAGAAATGAACCGCAGAATTAATTGAATATGTTATAATTAGCATAAATACAGTGATTTAATTTTCAAGCGCAATTATTACATAAACATTTGTTAAAATCAAAGTTGGCTCGGACACCACAGTACCTAGTATCAACCAGATCGCACTGCTTCAGCGCCAGATAGCACACAATTAATTATTTTCGCAGCCTGACCAACTGTACAAATTCTAAATCCTCCTATGTACTAAACGGCAGGATCTCGTTCAGCACGGCTGGTACGTGGAACCCCTGGCTTATGTCCTTAGCTGCCTGCTTGCACACGTAGCACTCGAGATCAGTTCTCAGGTTCACAATGTTGCCCGGAACCGAGCACTCGAATTTTTAACACTTTGAGCAGTAGTACATCCCAGAATACTAACAGAACCAAACGTTCACGCAGTCGTCGGCCATAATTAAGTTTGAGCACCCGGGACAAATTCCGTGCTGGGCTTGAATCGCGCGGTCAACGTCGAAATCAGGTTGCTTAATTTCGAGGTCCAGTTTCACACCGTCGGCGTCTAAAAGCATTTCCCTCATTTGGAAGAAATTTCGGTAGTCAAAGCCTAAATAATTGGCCGGGACCTCGTGCACCTCTTGTTATTGAGATTCGGCGTCCTAAAAATAATGCTGCTCGAAGGTGAGCTGCTTTGACTCGAGGGGAGCTAGAGTTGAGCCGAGCTTGATCTGCTTCTTCTACTATGAAATCTCGCAGTTGTAACTGGACTTTATGCCAAATAACACGCGATCAGTGATGTTGTTGTTATCCGGCCTGATAATTGAGATATAACGAGTAGATTCGAAATTCTAATCCCCAAAAAAGATATCAACAAAGGATTCAGACTCCTCCTGCTATTAATGGATTGGCACTACAGCCCTAGTTGAATTCTCGGATTTGTTAGTAACCTGGACTGACATTGAAGAAGGCTACACAACTGCCATTGAAACACTTTAATCATTCTCAGCGGATTCAGAATCGTCTGAAAACTAAACAACCATGTGCCTCTTGCCATTGTTCTCTTTTTACATTAACTCGCTAATATTTACCGTCTTGACTGGCTCAAGTTAGTCTGGCTACGCTATTACTTCCTCGTCGTACTGCATCGACATCCCAGTCATGAGGGACTAATTAACTGCATCGTGAGCATCTTGTAATGGGGGCGGAGCCTTTTCAACCTCCTCATCCATGAACATATTATTATTTAAAACGTGGATTGGGGTCTCGTACTTGGGCGGAATTCCACTTGGTCTCTCCTCGCGCATTTAGCTTTCAGAAGCCCTGCTGGCTTTTATATCGTAGCTGTCACTTTATTCAATTGTTTCTGGCGCGAAAATGAATTCTGGTTACTTTTAAGCAGGGATCTCCTCGCTTGTTGCGTTATTATTAGAACTTGTACCGTGCTGTGATTCTTTTTCATCTGGAAAACTCAATTTTAATTTTGAAGACACACCAGTTTGAAGTTCTTACGGACTCTCGTCCGGGTTGTTCAGCTTATCTAGTTTATCGAACACTGATGGACTCTTTATCACGATGTCGCCTAAGTATTCTTTAATATTTAACTGTTCATCTTTTATTGTGATATTTGCTGCATCTTCTTCTATTTTCTAGGTCATCAGTTGATTCGAGTTTGGGCTCATCATGACAGATTGAGTAGTGGAAGAACTAATCACGTAGTGTTCAGCTGGGAGTGGTTTCTTATCCAAATCGCTTGTATCTGCAACTTGAACTGTGATGTCATTGAACTACTGTAATATCTCGTGTATTTTCTTCCTGTTTTCAGCGTTTGCAAATAAAGCAGTTGAGCTGTAATGCTCCATTATGGTTCCTTGGTCCATAAAGTAGCCCATAAGCTCATGTAGGTAACCGTATTGCATGAAGAATCTTATTAATGTATCCGTTTTTTCGAAGGCTGTTCTGTTATCTCGTTTAAGTCTCATTGCGTTTACTTAGCTTATTCTGTCAGATAAGAAATTATTTTTTGATTTCTTGGCTGCCAATCCGCACTGTTAAATGCATTCCCACACTGATTTGTCACCAACTTTCGTATTGTCCTTAGAGCCGTTGAAAAAGGCAGTTCTTATTAAAAGAGCTAACGACTCACCAAAAGGATCAGTGTCTTTAATACAACCATCGCTTGGAGGTTTGATTTTGATGTACTTAGCCATTATTTGCAGTTTTTCTATAAACTTCTGTTGTTTTTATTGCTAATCCATTAAAAGAAGTGGATTCAATTATTATTGTTAATATTAATGCTAAAAAGCTACCCGTTAATTTTTATCATTACAATAAATTATAACTAAGATAATAGTGATAATGGTATATTAAATTTGATAATTTTTGAGGCTTATAGAACTGAACTGGAATATCTTATAACAGATCTGTTTATAGGAAATTGAATGAATGAATCAATGAAATATTACTCTTCTGTGTTATAATATAATTGAACAGGTATTTAATTTTCTTTCAAATAATTGGAATCTGAAATTTATAATACACGCGATATCTTTCACCTACCTATTTATTCAATATCTATATTATTATCTAAATAATGTAAATTCACTTATTAAAAGCAAGAAGTGATGCTTTCCTGCGTTGTAATTCATCATATTCTTCTTATGTTAAAATAATTTGAAAAGATATTTTATCATCAGCAGCTTAATTCACAACTGCTTCATTTTATGTAGTTTTCATTGTGTGAAGTGAAATTCTATTTTGAAGTCTTATATAAAAATAAAATCAGAGTTTAACAAAAAATTATATAAATAGGCATTATCAATAATTACAAAATTAACCATTTTAATGTTAGATATATCAATGTTAGATTTATATATGCGATAATAATACTCAGTCTATTTTTAATAGCTCTAAATCAAACATAACGTCTGTTTTAGGCGGTACAACATTAGGCAAACCAAGCTCACCATATGCTAACTACCAAGGAACTTTTATCACAATATGTTCTCGTAATGACATTTAATAAAATATGTCAAATGCTTTAATCGTTTAATCTAATCCTAAACGAAATCTATACACTTAGTTTCTATGTCTGGAAGAATCGAATACTGTTTTGTTTGTAAATGCTCCTGTATAATGAATTGTTATTGTTTATCCACGTAACGGAAAATGTTATCCGTCGCCCGGTCTTAATATTTTCTTTTCAATGTTCATTCAGAGTTGGAAAATATAGATTATGCATTAAATTGTATGTATAATATTATGTGAAAAGGCACCGCTCCACATTTTAGATGACTGAAGCAGCTCCAAAGCATTAAAATAAGACCCGTTCTGAAAAGGCTGGATTATTATTCCCAGTCGGAAGAATTCACCGTGTACTTAAATCACGTGCTCTTAAATGTAAAACAAGCGACGGAAAATTACGTGTTGGTCGTGTCTCTGGTAACGCAGCTATATATCTTGCTACTGTGATGGAGTACCTTTGCAACGAAGTGCTCGACTTAGCAGCAGAATCAGTTAAGAAAACCCGTACCAAGAGAATTACACCTCAAATTATAAACACTACCATCAAGAATGATGATTTGTTACGCTCCTTATTCAAGGATGTTAGCATTGCTAATTCTTCAGAAGTTGGTGTATATAACGAAAAACTTCTCACTCTTTCAGCCAAAGACTATTTCCAACATATCCGTTCTGGTGTAAAGGAGCAAAAGTAAATTGCTAAGTGAGGTTTCAATATATTGAATGTTTAGTTATATTTTTCTAAGCTCACAGTTTATATGACTCTACTATAGCTATAAAATAAGCCAATAATTCTATTTTTATGAAAATGACATGTTTAAAATAGCTATTGTTTATATATTTTAAAATACACATGTATTTAAATTACTCCGCACCAATGACCGCGAATGATTCATAATAGCTTTCTCCATAAGTTCAGCATCGTTAAAAGTTAGCTGAGACGTACATGACTTAAATACAGTAAAATCCTTTTTCGTTGATGGATGATGACTAAGTGATAAAAGCGCGTGTAGCAGCCAAGCAAACGCATGCAATGGCGTTCAAGGCTTCTGCGTACATTCCTCTTCACAAGCGTGTGGATAATTCGTGCAGATCGGCTCTTCTTTCACTTTCGGAAAGGTCTCCGCCTCCAATACTGTAGAAGCTTCAGGCAAATCCAGCCCTTATTTAGGCTCCTGAGGTGTAGAGTATGCACGAGTTCGCCTAGTCTATGAATTAGACCATGCTTGAGAAGTATGCTCCGTCTTACACGAATAAGTTCGCAGATCTCGATAAGGACGCGATTGAGTTGTTAACGCAAACGGATCGTCAGGCCGGTAAGCGTTAGCGTGCGGACGAGCTCATAGCGCAACAGAAGGAGATTTTCATGGTATAGCTATCTTCCTTGACCAAGCGCTAGGAGATTGACTCCATTGACGGCATTCTGAAGCAAAAGCAGCAGACCCTGGACAAACTCGCGTCTCAACTGGACACCGATGTGTCCCGTTTTGGAGAGCAGATTAATCAGTCGGACAAGGGCATGTCAGAGGCCGTGAAGGAGCTCGAGAACGCGAAGTACATGCGCAGCAAGCGCGAGTAAGTGGTCGGACAGTTAAAAAACGACCTCGTAATGCTAAAATCCGCCCTCGAAAAACTAGAGGGAACCTAAACGCACATGAACATCTACCAAAACCAAATTGAGGACCTCATGAACCTTAAACAGGACGACCTTAACAACAAAAGGGCGTTTTAGGAGATTCAGAAGCAAGCAGTTCTCGAATGCGTTAATAAGTTCTTCTCAGCCGATGGACTATGCCTGGACTGCTTACTTTATCTTCCAGACCAATACCAGTGCTGCAAAGAGAGTATAAATAAAGTTGATTGTAAACACGTCAATATTTTAGACTACGAGCTCATGCACGAGAACCCAATGCTCCAAGAAGAATACGCATTCTTAACGCAAGAAAACCCAATCGAGCAGATAAACGCTTTATTAAGCCAAAGTAATCAGAACATATACGCTGAGATCCTGATTTCAATTTACTTACCGCACATTCTATCAATAGAGGACTCGTCGCCGTATGACTTCGTTGACGCACTCCGTTAGTACGAAGCCTCCAACTTCCAGCTCGTTGAATCAATTCAAGAGGCCGAGAACTTCCTCGAGTCCATGAAGAAAACGCAGGAAACGATGGAGGTCAACGCAGAAGCCACCATTACATCTATGCACAACGGCCTCGCCTCAATTCAGCATTTGCTCAAGGACAAGGAGAATTCGTACGAAATCAGCCAACTTTTATCACTCTAAACCCTACTTCAGAAAAACGCCCTCAACTACCAATTCTTGCAGAAGTAAATCACTCAAGGGTACATGCTCTCAACGGGCTCAGAATACCAAGAGGCCATTTCAACCTCTTTGCTCCACAAACTGTCCATTATGGAGCAGAAACTTGAGTAACTGGCAGCCATTTGCAAGAACGCTGACCCACATATACAAAGGAACTTCGAAAAACAGTGCGACCGCACCCGTTCAAAGAGAATCGCAACTCTCAGAATGTAGGAAGTACAGCTAATGCGCCAAGAAAAGATAGAGAAGGCGCTCATTAAGAACGAAGAGCCAATACAATTGGTTGATGCAAGGAGGGTTGTATAAAGGAGCTACTTCAAGCCCAAAAGGCACATCGGAGACGACCGCAGCCTGATAGAGCTGGAATAACTGAACTAAATACAGAACTACTACGACCAAGCGTTCTAATGAGCTTAATTTTTACATAACGTAATTTGGAAAATTTGTTAAACGTTTTAATATATCTCAAAATAATAGTAATAATAGTAATTTATATTGGTTCAAAATATCATTAACAAATTACATTACAAATTATAGATTTATATAATATCAACAAACTATTTCATTTTTGAGCAATTAAAAGCTTCTTAATTCTCAAGAAAATTATACTCAAGTATTGTCTAATTCAAAATAGAATGTTATATTTACACGAAATATTGATACAAATATTCTTCAACATCTATAATATTTGTGCTTATATCAAGATATATAGTGATTATAAATATTAGTTCAATTCAATATCTTAGCATTCAAATTGAATCTATCAAAATACCTAATTTTATAACCAATCTATTTGGTTTTTATTATTTTCTTAATTTGTTCATATAATATACCACTTCTTGATTATGGATTCGTCGAATTCGCAGCCATCATACCTCAGTATGTACATTCAGTATATAAACAGTACGCCAAATATATATGGTCTTAAGTTCAGGTCCAAGAAATCTAGCGCTTAAAATCAGCCTACTAACTAAATACCTGAAATTTAGGATACTTAGAATGTCAATACGCAAATTCCCGAATAAAAGCAACCAGCCAACAATAACGAGCTTCCCACTTTTTATAATCAAATTCAGCTCGAATGCGACACTGAAAACAACCTAAGCGCCATCCACTTCCAGTAAGATGACGAAACGATCTGTGAAAAGTCAAATTCACTTGATCATTACAATATCAACCGCCTGATATAAGCGTTCCAAGTGCACGGAATGAAGGCTCATCAATTAATTTCGCACGAACTACACTTGCCCGTTCAATTAGTTCAACGTCAGGCCCAGATTCTGTTCACTAAAATTGAAGAAACGACCGTTTCAGCCGATGAATGGGAAGAGCTCTCATCGATTATAGATTTTTGGGACACGGCTTAAACGGGATTTTACCACTCCATCAACTAAAATAAGATGATTGTAAATGCTTTTAAGGCAGCTTTTAAAGTAACTAGAAATTAGAAATTCAGCGTTTAGTACTGCTGCAAAAAGTTTGGGGTCGACGCGAGGCTGGTAAACACGTTGGTGCGGTATGAGTGCGCGTTCTGAAATTTATAGAATATTTTAGTTTTGATAATGACTATTAATTAATACATTAATTTTGACCTATGATTTCTTGTACGGAAGATTGAACTAACATATAAGACAAATAGTGAGTGAGGGATACATATAAATATATTAAATATCATTCATTTCACTATTTCTATAAGTACAGCTTAATTGATCAGATTATAAATGTCTACTAATTATTTCTGTAATTTAATGTTTTAAACTGAGCATGGAGTATTATTATTTCTTTCATAAAAAGCGGGATCGTCAAAATATTTCTCAACTTCTTAGCACTCGCTAGTTAGTGAGTAAATTCTTGAACCGTTTTTAGAGTTAACTCTTGACATAATTCTTGATTCAACCTTTCCATTTTAGGAATATAAACATACTCGTGGTACGTTGAAGTTTTTCATCTAAGTTTTGAAAGTCACTGTGCGAAATTCCTTCAGTTATACAAATGTCGCTTGTAAATATGACGGTCTATTTCTTAAACTGCTAAGAATTAGCGAATATTATTGCGAAGTAGTTAAAATCAGAAAAGAAGCATCTAAGTGTTAATCTTGTTGCACATATATTAAATGTTTAAACATAATGTAAGGATACTTTAAACTATGTATAATTTGTGAAAGAGCAACAACATCTTAAATATCTTACTGGAATACCCAATTGTGCATTAAGAGATTTTAGCTGAGTTTTTTGACTTTGTGCATATATAAATTGTGATCAACTAGATTAAAATTATGTTTTACACTATTATTTAATTGTAATAACTAACTAACTGAACATGATCTTGAGTTAAGTCCACTTATTATATCATTTTGATATAATTAATGATATATATTTTAGGAAAATGTAGTCTTCTATTTTAAAAATATAATTAGTGATATGACTATAATAGGAATAGAAAAACTGAATAGTACAAGAATATATTCTTTCGTTGTGTATTAAATTATTACACTCGGAATATAGTTATCTGGTAATTTTCTTGTTATTGTCTAAACAGATTTTGTTACTCTTTATGTTAAATTGAAATAGAAATGCTCTAATTAACTGATATTTAAAGTATTATTCTATTATTTAGTATTAAGATCGTGCAATTAACGAATTATGTCAAATTAACTATTTAAAATAATATTATCATATGTGATAAGAATGCCATCGATAGCTCCAAATTATCTAACAATTAATTTTCCACTAGAAAAATATATTGATTTTGCATCAAATATTACTGTCCGCTCATGCATTTCAGATTCGTTATAGTTAGCTAGATTTAAATAGTTTTCAAATACATTTTTACCTTGAGAAACAATAACTACAAATTCATTATTATATGCTTTGTTATACGCATCATCCCAAAAATTATGATTAATCTCATAAATATCATTGAATATATTTACTGATTAATTTATTCTTATACTTTATATATATTTATAACTACTTAAAATTAATTTAACGCCATTTTAGTATAAATCTTCATCTATTCCGCTAATGTATCTTAAATTTCCATCAAAATATGTGTGTGACTCTAAAATACCCAAATCAAAAGATTTATTTAATACTATTGTTAAAAACCCGTTAACACCTGTTTAATTATCTAAATTTTTATTGTTAACCAAAAGGGCTTTCGTTATAGCTACATTTCCATTAATTTGACCAATTCTGTATTTTTATGTTTATCCTTAAGGTTGAGCCTTAAGTTGCTCTTGCATTATAGCTTTCCAGTTAGGTCCTGAAGAATATGTAAAATAGTGCATCTAATAATAACTTAAAATATCTGTGAATAATTTAAATCTGGCTTCACATAACAATGTTATATTATTTTAAGACTTATAATCTGTATAATAGTTCATATATAAATTATTTATTGTTATATCTTTTTAATCATAGTATATGTGTCCGATTTGTACTTCTAAAACATTTTAATTGGTTACTACATTTTATAAATTGTAAGTAGCTTGGCTAAATAGTGCAATATCGTTTAGCACATACATTATGTCATATATAAACATTGGAATAACTGTTTATGTATTTTAATCTATAATTTCGTCATATTATCACATCTTAATAATCAGATTAGTCTTTTTTGAGTAGACGTTGATTTAAAAAATGAACTGTCATTGTTTGAGGAACATTTAAATATTATATAAAATTATATTGAAGTTTACCATTTTCTCCCTATCCAGCTAATAAATATGATTGTCTCATTAATTTGATCATTTTAGTTAAATTTCCAGTTATTAGACTATAATTAGATTAGTTGTTTTCCATTTAATCAATTAATATCTCCATTCCTACATGAAAATTAAAATACGATGATTAATTAAATTAGCACTAAGATATTGGTACATCAAATGTGCTTTATACGATTTTCCGAGCCATATAATATTTTGATACCTCATCAACACATTAAAAATTAATTTTTTGCGGACACTCATTATTAATTTTAACATGTGATGGAGAAGCAATAGATCTAAGTTCTTTAACATCCAAATTTCGTTAAGATTAATACTGAATATATTATTGTTTTAATATTACTAATTATTAATCTGTTTAATTGCATGATGTAAATGATGATCTTAATTTCATTGTAAGAGCTCTGTTACTAATTGAAATAATACCTGCATACTTTCCAATAACATTTTTAAGTTGATAAAGTGTAGCGTCCTTTCTTATAAAGATTTCATTGTTTATATAATCATAAAGTTGTACATATAATCATATAGTTGTACACTTGATGTTCGTACAGAGGATGTATATTGAAATTAAAGTTCAGAATGATTAAATACAACTGGTTGTAATTATGGGAAATATTTAACTATTCCATTAATAAGTGAATATATTGGAGAAATTTGAGCAAAGGGGTCAAATATTACTCTATTTGTTTTAGAATCTAATATACTGTGGTCGCCAAGCCAACTTTGATTTCAAAAAATACTAACTATTTCAAAACTATTTTTTGTATTAATTTTAACTATATATTAACTCAATGTTTAGTAGCGTCTCCTTTCTATTTTATTACTTCTTCTAACCTTTTGGGCATAGAGTCAATCAAATGATTGATGATATCTAACGAGATTTACTCCAACGCCCTCTTTACTTCTTCATTTAATAAGTCATATGTGGTACATTCTTCAGGGGAAATGTTTGACTTCAGTGGATTCCAGCAGTGAAAAAGTGGATTTAAGTCTGGACTCATTACTGGAAAGCGATAGAGCTCAATGTTGTTAGCAGTATAAAAGTTTTTCATATACTTACTAAATGTGTCGGGGCGTTATCTTGTTGCAACTTCAAGTTATGCTATTAAGTGATGGAAGTGTAACTTGTCTGAGAACTTAAGAATTGACAATTGAATTCATGGTCGTACCGCACGGCATAAACCATAATGGACCCTTATATCTATAGCTAATCGTACTATAGATCATGCACGAAAACAGTCCATATTTTACACTTCGAGAAAATACTTCGGATTCCACTCGTCTTTAGGTGTTCTGAGCACTCTACTCGCTCGATTTGCATAGCATTTTGAGCGATACTCATCGGTATACTAAAAAGTTCTCCAATATTCAATTGGTTGTTTCAGGTTCATTCGAGCAAAGTTCAAACTTTCAAATTTATGCTTTTCGGTAAGTTTTGGCTTTATCTTAGCAACATAGAAGCTTAAACTGAATTTGGCCAGGAGACGAGATACCGTTGTTAGAGACATGGAAATTCCACGAAGGGCTTAGTATTTTTCAGCTATGATTCGTCGAGTTTCGAATCTATGGCTCTGGCGATATTTAACAACGCGAAAATCTCAGCTTAGTCAAATTTTCTGACACTATTATCGGCATGAGAAGCTTCTAGCTTGCCTGTAACTTCACAGTGCTTAAAAATGGAATAAACAGTTTGGAGACTACATTGAAGGCAACAAGCAATGTATTTCTTGGTTGCAACAGTTTGTGATTCTGTTTCTCACATTCTCATCATTATGCGACGCTCTTGTATTGTGATCCGTCGGCTTCGTGTGTGCTTCGTCATTTGAAGGATGAAGTGAAAAAGAAATGAACCGCAGAATTAATTGAATATGTTATAATTAGCATAAATACAGTGATTTAATTTTCAAGCGCAATTATTACATAAACATTTGTTAAAATCAAAGTTGGCTCGGACACCACAGTAATATCTCGAGAGATTGAATCAATATAATTTACATTATTGAAAAAAAACAAATTAGAAAACTCAAATAACTAATATATACTATAGAGGGATAAATCCGAGGTCGCCACCTTACAGTTATGGGAGGTGGAATTGCTTTTTCTTGTTTACTATGTGAGTAATTATATATTAAAATATTTTGCCACTTCTAATGCGGATGACAAATTCCAATAAATAATCTCAAGTTGGAGATTATTCATGAACTACTCATTAACACAAGAGGGCCAAAAATATGATTTCGATCGTATTAGACCATAATCGACTATTCAAAGTCGGTATTTAATATTCCAAAAAGGAAAAATAGAAATTACCACATGCAATAAAAGGACGGCAATGACAAAATAAACGCGGTAGAAGATGTTTAGGGAAGGTCAACTAATTCACTTAACAAACTTAGGCAGTTCTGAAGCGTTTGTATTCTCTTCATTTCTGGGTCCAACGGATGAATTCATAAAATATTGTACCAATCTGAACTAGTTATATCACTTGTTTAAGATGTCCCTGCGTAATTTCTACGTTTTAGTCAACAAAACTAATTTATGAAAGATTTTATCTCGAAAATATATGGTAGTTAAGCCTGATTGGAGAAAAGAATAAGAGGATCCAATGATTGGTATACGGACGCAATATGTAATTTATAACTAGTAGCGCAAGCACTGGACCTGCAGAGGACCTCGGTGTTCATCTTCAACTGGGCCAATCTGAACGATTTTAGGTATTTCTTAATCACGAAAAACAATGGAGGACTTTTTCTTTCAATCTCAACCGGGAGCTCAAGATGAAGTATTGGTACTTCGCTTAATTAGAATTATAATTCAGGTAGTTACAGCCGCTTTCATTCTCAATATTCAAATAATGAATGCATTTTTGTTTCTTGAAGAATGGAATCAAGTGGGTTAGTCGGGCCCAGCATTAAATAATATATTGATGCTACTCTAAAACAACAGTTATTTTACTTATGATCTTCCACTTCCATTTCATAATGAGAAATCAATTTTCTTGATTGTTAAATTATACAACGTTAGGTAAAGTTGAAACTTATTATTGAAGTATATACAGAGTTATATACGTTAATTATTGTAGCACAGCTATCCAAGGCTCAACCAGGCCTTGATGTGATTGAAGCACTTTACAAATCAATAGTAAATAGAGTTAATGAGTGTATTGATGAGGAGGGAGAACACACTCATTATTGAGCCGGGCAGTGATATAAGTAAGATTCAAATAATAAACTTCATTCTTCTTCCTAATTCAAAAAAGCATTTCGAGGGCCCACCACTGTATATCTGAAAGTGAAAATATAGTTAAACTTATTTTGAAAGAAGGAATCTTCCCAACAGATAAGAGGAATTTATTCTATAATATTTTTATATTACCACTCTACTCCAGTCCAAAATATTAAAATGCACTAATTTTAGTATCTTTTATACCGGCTGTAGTGGTAGAAATCGACTCCAATAAATATTAAGTGTATAATAAGGCACCAACAACGTAAACATAAAGTTACAGCGGAATTATATATTTTCACATTCTTCAAATACTCAAAGTTTATAATTGCTGACTGTGCTACACTGAAATAATTAATTTCAATTATAAGGGCTGGAGTGAAAGGAGTACATGTTACTAATGATATATAGTTTAGAGATTCCAGCAGCTCTCGTTATGGTAGTTAAAATACTAAAATGTAATTAACTTTGGTTATTACAGTTAAACCTTCTAGCCCGGAACACTTTTGATAATATAAATATGTTAACTTATGTACTCCTAATTGTCACTTACATTCATTCAGGTTCGCTCTGATACTTTTCCCAAACTGTTGTATTTTTCCAAAAGTTGATTTTTGCAACTAAAAATGAATTTCTTGAGCCCCAGAAGAATTAAGTGGGGTTCATAGTTATATGATATAATAGTATAGTAGTGATATATCGCTATTGGTAAATTGGAGTCAATTCGTGATTCACTAAAATACATAAATCTGGAATACCATAATTTCAATATTTTGGGAATCGTATCAGAGGCCACCAGTATAACTACCACTTATAGTTAGGGGTACATAAAGCAATATAATCACATTATATAAGGAGTTCTGCCTAGACGGTTTAGTTGTGATAATTATGCTTTCACTAATTTTAGTATTTTGAGCATTATTATACAAGCTAGCTGATTAACATTAAATTTTGGTATTAGTATTTAGTACTTATACTAATCCCTCCTTTAAGTCCGAAATTGAATATTTGAGTGATCTCCAATATATTGTAATTCAATTGAAGTTAACGAAAATATGAAATTAATTTAGAATGATATATTTCATTAATTAGCACCATATAATACGTTTTGATTTCGCAGGAGTCCATGCCTTCAGATGTAGTCAGTTTAAATGATATAAATATGATGTATTTTAATTATTTTAACAGAGAAGTAGAGTGGTAATATAATATTAAAATAAAATATAAATGTTTTTATGTGCCAGCGTATTTCCCCCTATCAAATATAGATTAGCTCTAATTTCACTTCGTATATATACCTGGCGATCTTGGATTTACCCCTCTATACCATGATATTCGTTATCAATGTAAATTGGTTTCATAAATATCACAGTATTGTTTATTGTACCTACTTATGTATCATTATTGTAATTCATTTATTTAAGGTATTTGACTATCATTTGAATTTATATTGTTTCATATAATACATATGATTAATAATGTAGAATTAAATCAAAATATTCTTGGTATTAGAGATTGAATTAGTTATCAACACGTTCGGATATTAAAATTAAAACGACATTTAAAAAGTGATTCTATGGTGAATTACTTAAAAACAACAAGTCTTTTGAGAATATGTATATTAAAATGAACGAATTGTATTTTTTATTGTTTTAATCATTAATAACATATCGATAATTTGAATTTTATGATTCAACTATGTTTATTATTGTTTATACAAAGTCCAATTTAATATAACAATCAATAAACTTAAAATTATTGATATATTCTTCTATTTCTAATTTATTGTGTGTTTATTAAATTATTATTAATTTTTGATCGACTAAAATATAATACAAATATCAATTTATTTATAAGAAACATTATTTGAGCTTATCATAACTATAAAATATAAATAATATAAATATAGTAATTAAGTAGCATATAATAGCAGATAATATTATATACATTGTCAAGAGCTAATAATGTTTTTAATGTTTAAATATTACTATTTGTATTATATTATACTATGTTTATATTATAGTTGCGACAAATAATACAGTATATCACTATCAATGTAATTTTCATAAAATACTTGAACACTAGCTTGTAGAAGTATTATGAGCAGCGTTTACGGCACTGCAATTTTATTATCAAGCTTTAATAACCCTACTTTTAATATTGATTGAAATGCTTGTTCGAAATACTATGGAAACACACATGTTTTAGATTAAACATTTAAAATTAAACTTAATTTTGTGCTTAATCACAATGCTATGTTGAATAGTAAGTATTACTGTATGATAGTAATTTTTAGTTAATAAAGAGCACTTATTCATAAAATACTTAGAGATATTTAGAATAAGCACTTATAGCTGTATTTTATCTGTTTCCCAACAATTTTTATAGATCAGAACGGAATATTTATTTTTGAATGATTCATTTGGAGTGGACATGAAATATTATATTAATATAATGCAATTATATGACTATTATTATGTTGTTTAATTCATTTATTTTTATAATTTCATGTTTCTAAATTTTTATTCAAATGAAGGCTATTATTAGTAAGTATCAATTATATGTGTTGGCTTCACTTCATATTTCCTCCTCAAAATAGTGATAATTTTACTTCATTTTTATATTAATATATGTAAACAAGATCCGCTTTGATATATTCTAATATATTGTAGTAGTATATGGTTGTTGATACAATTTATTTAAAAATTGGCGGAACCTTTTTGTTTTTCGTTTGTGAAATATACGATAGTGTCATTTTCTAAAGCGTAGATGAGTGCTAATGAGCGCTAGGATAAGAAATACGTCAATAATCGTTGAGTTTGGTGAAATCCGCGTGTCTGTAGCTGGTTTCAGAGATAAGTTTCAAGTCGATCATTTATGAGGTGGATTGCGCCCGGACAGGGATTCGAGCGGAATATTTAAGAAATAGATGAGACGACATATGAAATATCAGTACATACTATCACTTACACACCTCTATTTTTTCTTCCGAAAAGTTCCAAAATCCACATCAAATTTTTTGGCTCCAGATTCACAGTCAACGGTCATTAAAAATGCATTAAAAATAATTCCAGTATATTATGATGTTACTAACAATATTTGTAATTTACACCCACTTCAAAGAAGTATATGTTTATCATCTTATCTTAATAACAATCAGTTTATTATATAAAATATTATGATATTTTTTGCACCGTTATATTGATATTCTATAATTTGTTAATGTTTATAAATTATATAATATTAATTAATAAATATCTAACTATTATTTCAAATACATTTATAATATAATTAGAATAATAATATATATTATTTATTACAAATCTTATATTTTAATAGATTTAAATTTCATTTTTGATGAGTAATTGCTTGTGATGTTTTCTTATTGGAGTGAATATTTTTTTCTAATATGTTGTTATTATATTATAATATTAATAATTTCAGAAATCTTTGGTCAAATCTTTGAAAATATTATTAATTTGACCCAACTATAATTATAGCTATTTATCTATATTTAATAGTAAGTATTTATTATGTGAAGTATTGTCCACACCACTTTGTTATTGCGTAAAATAATATTATTTGTTTATTTTCTCTTTAAGCAGACTACAACTTTTTCTGTAATATAAATTATGAATATAGCTATTCAATAAGATTAAATACCCCAAGTGCCCTGCGATACTCCAGCATTTTAAATGTAGTTATTCAACTATCAATTATTTCAAACTCGTGGTATCGCATTCGTGGGCTATAGATAGTTTTTAATCAATTAGACTAACGACCATACAAAATTGCGTGTCTCTATCTCATTTCTGAGTTAAACTGGAACTCTCTATTCATATGGGGTGGAGGAACGGACCTGACGGGTTTGGGCGCAATTTTTTCATTTGTGATTACAATATAGCATATATTATGATCATGAATACCTATATAGAACGAAAATATCATAATCTCATTTTTTCTTCTGAAATCTCAACTAATCAAATCATGTAGCCGTATCAAAGCACGAATTTTAAATTGTTTAAACAATAACGTAAATAATTTGTTATGGTATTTTTGCTAACTCTAGCTAAAAATATAGAAAACAATCGAGTTCTATTTACCACACTATATGACATATATATCACCGCTGGACTGACTATCGTTGAATATGATAATCATACTAGCTGCGCTTCCAACTTTTAATCTTAATCAGTGAATTCAATAACTCAAAGAAATAATAAATGCGAAGATGATGTGATTTCGTTGAAGTATACATTCATTATCTTTGTTTCTATTTTCGTCTTTTGATCTAGTGACTATTAAAATGTGTTATTTATCATTTTCAGATTTAATCTTTAGAATGAAAGAAAGTTTCTTTTATTATTTAGAATCAATAAGAAAAATATTTAATACAAGTAGATTCTGTAGTTCCATTTTGGATACGTTTTCGAAGATAAAAGAATGAAACCGCAAAATAGTTTCGCGTTGAACGAAATATATTAGGCGGTTCTTTTGGGGTCTTAATAATAATAAACGATAATAAACGGGAACAAAATGTTATTAAAATAGTTCAGAAAATATATAACTGATGACTAGACATAAATACGAAACCGTATTGGCAATTTTATGTCGCACTCAAATACCGTGAATATATCTATATAAGCTAAATGGTTATTATATATAACACTGACAAACCTGACGATTTATGAAGAGATAGGCTACATGATAAGTACCTCTCAAATACATCGAGTCGAGCTTATGTATAGAAAGAAAGTAGTCCAACGGGCGAAAAACATAGCGAAATCGATGTCGAGAAACCCAGTACCAACCGCTTTGCCTCCCAAGCAGACAGTGATGTTTAATTCAAACGCACTGACAACTACGGGAAAATCTTTGATTACCTTCACGAAAAAGGAATGATGAAGGTAGCCACACAATCTCCAATCAAAGAAGTGCCTGCAAAGTCTAAGTAAACACTGAAAAACTTTGAAAAAGCCCACAAGTCAAAGACTAAAAAGAAGTCCACGCAAACAGCAGAAAAAGGCAACGATAAACTGGAGGACACGTCCACAAAGAAAAACCTGACAAACCCACCCAGACCAAAGTAATCCCCAACACGAAAGGCAATGACAAGAAAATTTAGTCTCTCAAAGAGAAGATCGCCCAAATTGACGGGGGATGGAAAAATAATTTTTGGGGACTCCATCGAATATTTCTGATTTTCTATTTATCGTTTATATTTATGAAATGTAAATGTATTTAATTTTTCTTAAATATCAATATTGCTCAAAATAAAAAACGCTCTTTTTCACTTGTTTTTAACTCTTTATTTATCTGTAAGCAAGCTGCTGCTGCCGTATTCAACAGTGTTATACTTGGGTATAAACGTGATTGTTTATACGACATAAAAGAATCTTACCCAAAAATTTATTTTTTCGTTGCTAGCTTTTGATTACATGAAAATTTTGGTAAAATAATCAGTGAGGAGGACTTCTTTTATATAATGATATATGTGAGCATATATGTGCGATGTAAAAATTCTTTTAGTTTTCACCTCTAATACGAAAGGGTGTTAAAATTATTCATACAATAAATAAATTAAATTAAAAAGATACTTGAACAAAATACAGTAAATAACATACATCGGACATTCTTAAAATTATAGAAGTTAACATATATTATTAATCCTCAAATAGAGATTGTCAATGTGGTTTCCAGAATCTCAAAAGTGATCCAAAATAATAATTGTTGCGCGTTCGCTTATTTGAATATTATCTGACATGAAAATCATGCTAGATTATTTAATTTCCAATTATTTTTGATTTTATTAATAAGGAACAAATGAAGTTATATATTAGTACGAATAGTTTCGATATTAAAAGTGTAATGGGTGTTGAAGTAACCTCTGTTTTCGTTAATCCAATAAACAGACATGATAAATCAAAAATTAAATATACTTAAAATTTAGACAATTACTTCGGATATTCGCAAGGAAAATATAATATTGATTAGAAATTTAATTTATTATTTGAATTTAAGTAAAAATGAAATATGGATAGCTACTTGTATACAAAGCGTTCAAACTAATATTAAATATAACGAGGATTCATGCTAATTCAAATATTTTATCATTTACAATTTATGACATTAAACATTAAATTAGTAATATTTTAATCTAATAATACAGTTTATGGGTACTATCGTATCTATATATCATTGACTCGACAAAATAATTTAATTAATAATTTTCAAACAAAATATTATAGATATTAGTAACAACTTTATACAGTAATAAATAAAACTTGGATTTAACAAATATTATTGTTGTAATGGAATATATTAACTTGATTCCTCAACTATTGGACTCACAAAAATAGGTTGGTTGATTCAAATTTCAAAAATACAAGTAAAATTATCATTTTGATGTGGACGATATAAAATATTTATTTAGTTGGCGCAATTGCGTGATGGCTATACTTGACAACCAAAAAATTATATTTAACTTCGTAGTGCTATAGTTACGTTAGCTCCAATCAACATCATCAATAATTTATGATCTTGAAGAGAAATTTTATAAATTGGAATTTAATAATTATTTTAGTGCTTATGTAGTCTAAGATATTACCATTATATAATTAAATATTTTGATATATTTTAAATTTGTTAAGTTACATCCATTTATCACTTATTAATTTCATTATTTTCGTGCTTCAAATTAGCAATAAGAATCAAATGTAATTTTGTTGTTGTTTAGCTTTAGATTAACTAGAATTACTTTGTTGTTACAAAATTTAATAAGTGGTTAAAACTCGAAAAAGTAAATAATCTGTAAATTGAGGAAAATGAACTCGAGGTGTAGATCCATATTGCAATATAATTATAATATTAGTATCACCTAAAGGGTGTACGAAAAATGTTGAATACACCCTGGTATTATATTGTGTGATGCAATAAATGAAATTCTATCTAAATAGGAAATTCCCGACCGAATCATTATTGAAAATTTTTAAGCTGGTAAATATTAACTAGCAAGGTTAATAGACACTGTTTAAAATTTAATGTCTTAAAAAATTATTAATATTAAAATTATCACACCGTTATAGTGAAGATTTTGATTTTAAAATTATTGCATAATTTATTAAATGTGAAATATATAATATATTCTATTTGAGTGTACTTGTGATTAAAAACTCACGTTCCTTCAAGAATGGTATCACTTGGTAGCGTTATAAAATTACAATTAAAAGTACCTATTTTAGTCCTTTTAGAAGTCGTCATATTAGTAAACATGTGGTGAAACTGAAACTTTGTGGACATAGCACTGTATAGCCTAACAGCTTAAAAAATATAAGAGAATGAAATTCATCATGTGCAAAGTAAGAATATATAAATAAGTAATTAATTGAACAACTGTTTTAGTAAGTATGCGGTCGAAGATTAATTGAGTTGAGAGGTTTATTTTATGTTATTAATTTTGTTGAAACGAAATAATGTTAAGCTTGTCAGTATTTCCACTTCGCACCTAACAAAAATAATGCCAACAATGAATGAAAGCATCTATGAAACCCATACATAATTATTTACTCCATAATTCTATAATAACATTAAAACTTTGACAGAAGTAAGAAAAATGTAGAAATATGGAGGGCATTCTAGATTAACTAAATCAGAATTCGATAAATACTTAATGATACTATTTACAATGATGATATCAGGTAAAGAGCGAGGATCTGTCAAAGATAATTGGTCTAAGAACACTAAAATACGCAATTAGTTTATAGCTGATGAAGTTGGAATGTCTTGCAGAGAATGGGAGGAAATACATTCTAATGTCTGTTATGGTCATATTAAATTGTTATTAGATTAACCTGAAGAAGAAATCGATAATTTAGAAGAAATCGACAAATTTAGACGGTATAGAATCTGATGAAGAAGAATCTGAAAATTCTGACTATGAATATGACGAAGATGATCTAGAAGAACTAAATAAAATATTTAATGATCATGAAGAAGAAGTTTTGAGCTAAAATAAACCTGGTAATGCAAAAAGTAGAAAACTTTAACCATGATATATACAAAATCAAAATTTGTGAAATAACCCTGTTAATTGTAAGAATTTGTAAGTTCTCGTGGTATTCCCAGAGAACAACCTGAAATAGTTCGTTACTACAATAATAATTATAAAGGAGTTGATTATAGACCAACTTACAAAAAATATTAAGTTTCCAGGACGATGTACTCGTTGGACCACAAGGATGTTTATTTATTTTATGTAAGTAATATTAGTTAATGGGTTTTCTTTGATGAAATTATTGCATCCAGAATATAAAGAAATTAAAATAACGGATTATATTGAAAGCATAATTGATTAAATGAAAATAAATCTAACAAAATATGAAATTAAAGCTACACCACGAAAAATTGAAGGTTGTAACCAACCAGTAAGCCCAATTAAAGAACCAGTAATAGAAGCATATAAACACTATCATGTATATACAAAAGTAAGTGCGTAATGTGTCGGCTGCAAATAATGTAATAGCAGATATGTGTGTTCGTGCAAAGGATATCATTTGTGTCCAGAGTGTTATAAAACGCATATTAGTGAATAAAATGACATAAGAGAGTACACACATTTATAAAAATGAATAAAGTGATTTAAAATACGAATAATATGTTTTAATATATATTGAACACGAAAATAGTAATTTACCTATTAAATGGTTGAAGTCGATTTCGAGAATTTTGTTAATTATTTGCGAAGTGGAAATACTGACAAGCTTAACATTATTTCGTTTCAACAAAATTAATAACATAAAATAAACCTCTCAACTCAATTAATCTTCGACCGCATACTTACTAAAACAGTTGTTCAATTAAAATTGAAATATTTTGAAGCTGTACAAAAATTAAAAAATCATATTTATGTCGCAGATATTGGTCTTTACTCGTACAATTATTTTTGCATTATATTATCTCGACTATTTTGTCAAAATTTTCATGTTTTTGATTGTTTGAATTTATATCACCGATTCGAAAATGTTAGAGAATCTATCCATTACAACTTCATAGTTCGACTAATAGAGTAATCCAACGACGCTTTCAATTTTTGATACACCCTCTGGGTTGAAAAGAGTTAACTCTTAAGGATTAATAATTATATTAATTTCATGTATCAACTGACATTGTCATTTAGAGTGATAGTGATATATTCAAGACTTTCGCTAGACATTTTTTGAACATTATTGAGATTCATAAATTATTTTATAATATTTCGTGATTTATTCATTTTGAGACAAATTATTTATATTAGATTATTGACATTTGAAATACAAAACGAAGACGTTTAAAATACTGCAAGTTTCATTTCGTTCTTAAAAAGTTAGAATATGTATTTCGGCACTATCAGGTGAAGTTCAACTTCGACTTCCTCTAAGATGTAGTCAAAGCATCTTTTCTTTATTGGATATGTGGGTGTGTTATTACTTGCATCAAAAGTACGCCTAGTCAAGGTCTGACAAATATATACTCATCATCTCTGAAATTTAATAACCTAACATGTTTATAATGTTAATAATACATATTAATAATACGACGAAGTATAAAATAATACTATCAATTCTGAATGTAGATAATTTGATGGTATCTTTAGAAATTAAACATTAATACTATAAAGTCCAACATGAACATAGTAACAGAAATAAGGAACGTATAAAAATATCATATACAAATGTTCTGTTATAGAATTAACCGATTATTGAGTAGATTTTTTTGAGATGTACCAAAAGAGTGTGCCGATATATAAAATATCGTTTTGGAGACGCAGTTGCCCAAAAATATGAGAATTTGTAATATTTTTGGGGAAAATTTATTATAATATAATGTTGAATTAACAGACATTTTTTAAAAATTAGAAAGTATTCAGATGTAAGTATTCAGTACTAATTAACAATTATACATAGAAAAATAATAGTAATACTAACACAACGGCATCTGTATTTCTATTAAAAATTGAATTGTATATTATTTTCAATTTTAAAATATTTTGAAGTATTCACATATTGATTATTAAATGATTCACTTAACTGTATCATCAGTACTATGGCTCAATTTAATCATTCTATCTTCATCTCATAAATCATGACACTCTACAAATCCACACTTAGTTACGCAATAACGCTACCACAAACTAATCTCAATAGCCAACTTCATCACAAAGTGGTTATATATTCTCAATTAAACACACTTTCCCAACTCAAAATAGCTGTTATCAACAAAAAATCAAAAAGCAAATTCCATTAGTTTGAAAGAGCTTACAGAGATTCTGTGAAGAAGTTTGACGAATGATAACACCATTCGAGAATTTACTAAGAGAGAAAGGTGAGATCAGAGTAAAAGGATGACCAATTAAGATTTAATTTACGGTGTGATGCATTTATACTCAATATAATGTAAATTATATATAAATAAGAAGTTATACATAAATAATTATTATGAACTACATTTACAATGTAATAGAAGTATAAAATGTAAGCAAATATCATTTGAATACCATAACAATCTTGATGATATCAGCTCACCACTTTTAACTGGAGGACTTTACTGTCCGCAACCGATTTAGCCGATTTATTGTATAATTATTTTATGACACATCTTAGTATTATCAGAACATTCTATTATCTTCTCTTTATAATGCATTCAGCATTATATTAGATATCGTTGTTGAGTGACACACATTCAGTACGTTATAATATGATATCCCAATATTTAATTATAATATTAATCATATATTATAATATATCACTATTACACATGTTCAACAGCCACTTTATGAGTAAATGTTGTTAAATACACAGTTGCCAACCTAAGCGTTATTTATAACATTTATCCCCAATGATTACGAATTCACTATTTATATAGTGCCTAAATAGTAATTTACTGTAATCTTTGATTATATTTGCAAGCTTTATCCCATAATAAATATATTCAATATTACTACATTACTTACATCAATTATAGAATTATGTGAATATCCAACCATTCCTCCTACGTAAGATATATTATCAGCTTTACCAAATATGTTAGTGCTATTACTATAACATGTGTTAACCTATAATTATGTTGAACCCGTATTTAGAACGTAAGAAACAAAGCTACCAGCATATGATACATTTTATAATTATTGTGAACTATTAATTGTGGTGTTGGTTACATTACAATATTAAATAATGACTTAACCAAATAATTTCGAGATTATTCCACCAGAACATGAATAATCAACAGTAGCTTTTGCCAACACAATAGAATCATTAACCAAAATGTTAGTAATTATCAACTTTCCACTTGGTTGTTATTCTCCAATTATTGTTCCAGCTAATGCACACCAACCTGAACTACTGATTGACGAAACGTTTATCTTAATCGTTTTTACATAAATTAATTTAATTTATGCGTACATTTCTATAATACCAATTATACTTGCCGAAAATGAGTGGTATAATGTTCCATTTGCATAAGATAAAGATGAAAATACTTATATATTTTCGATTGTCCCATTATTATAAGCTCTTCCTGATATGAATCCTGTCCTTACACCTATCACACAACTATTATTTATTGTTATTTCATATATAGACCAATTTGTTGCAAGTTAAGAAGCTATCAGCGATGAAATATTATATCCATAATTATTTTCCATTTTAAATTATATATACATATCGTTAAGTTTGATATTTTAACAGTTGTTTGAAGTAATTCCAATAGAACCAAATTCATTAAACAAGCCTTAACTAAGTACTTTATAGTTAATATTTGCATTTTTCATCATTATAACACCTTCGACATACCCAATAAGACCAAATCCGTAAAAACTATTTGTACTGGCATTTGAATATAGTTGATAGTCAACACATAGCTATTATATTTAGATTTTACTTTAAACACCTTTGATTAATCCAATTATTTACCCAGATAGCTATGTAAATGATACTGTCCACAAATCATATTGTTAAAACGTAACATCTTTAATATATACTTTCGATGATATTGAAATAGCGATGAATCCACCAAATTGCATCTAATTATTAGTTGAAGATGATATTGAAGAAATACTATTTTGTAGATTGAGATTCACTTTAGTTATAAATATCTGTTTTAATGATACTGTACTTTAACTACTATTAGAGATCATGTATGATGATAAATTACCAATGCTGAATGATGATATGTTGAACAAATAATATTAAATCGACACATTACTATTTGATATATCTCCAGCAACAAGAGCTATGCGTTATTAGCTAATATATTTTCCAAGCACTTGATAAGATTATATATTAAGAACGCCTTCAACTGTTTTTATTAGAAATATTTCACCAACAGAGTTTTAACTAAATATCATATCAATTAATAAATTGTTGATAACAGTTGAGATTGTGTTTGTTTATAAAATATTCATGTAAGAACCTGACTTTACAGTTATACTGGAACTATTTTATGAAATAATACTCAATGTACTTATTATTATTTAATTTTATTAGGTCAAAAATCCTCCATTTACATATTATTATGAAAAAACTTCTATCTTTAAATTTTAATATAATTATTAGTATTTGAATATCGTAAACTAAATCCCAATTGATTGCAAAGAAATATATGCATTTTTAATCGAATTTGTATTCTAAGAATTAAATACAAATCCAGAAGAAACATTGTTTATGTTTATGTCTTATGATATTGAATTAATATTAAAAATTTTAAATTGATGCTGTGTTTGACTACACAAGTATATTTACTAGATATCAAGTAAATATTGCATATATTACATATTATTAATTTATTCTTGTTAAATATTAGTCAGTTATTATATTTCTGTGATATCATATTTCATTGAAGAGATGTTTGTTTATAATATTGCATCCAACAAATTAATATTATTAATTGAAGTGTTTAATTCTACTATTGACTATTATGTGTTATCCATATTTTCATTCAATAGATTAGAGAAATATGTAATATTATTATAAATATAACTATCTAGAACTTAATACTAACCTTACAATCTTTAATCGAGTTTAGTTGTACTATCATAAAACTATTATAATGAATCATTATATAATTGATATGATAATTATAAAGAATTATCGATTTCTTGTGAAAGATTCAAATATATTGTGTTCAACGTGTTCACTGTTGATAATATATCTATTTGTATAGCAAACACTGAATCAGATAACTAATTAGTTATTGAAGTTAAGTTTGACAATTATTAATTAATGTTAACGCAAATTGACACATTCAAAATATATCCATCTTTGCAAATACAAGCAGAATCATTAAATATGAAAGGATCATTACAAATATATGTGTTGTTAACTTCTATAAGCTATCCGTTATTTAAAGTCTCAGAACACGGAGCAATATTTGGTTCTAACAAGGCGACACTGTATTTTCAAGTCGACAAAAGATGTATCAAAGCTGTTGATTTCATTGAGATTATGAAAAAA
Source organism: Hexamita inflata (assembly GCA_963988835.1). Lineage (NCBI taxonomy): Eukaryota > Fornicata > Diplomonadida > Hexamitidae > Hexamita > Hexamita inflata. The sequence continues at coordinate 59,008 of CAXDID010000051.1, forward strand.
TAACTAATTCCGAACCTTATAAAGAAATTCAAACTTATATATTAATGTGATAATGCATCTCCACATTCAGGTAAAATAACTAAAGCAGCGTTTGCGACATGACGCTTCATCAATAGAAGAAAAGTCAAAATTATAAAATGGCCTCCGTATTCGTTTTTTCCTTAATCCAATTGAAATGGTTTGGGCTATAATGAAGCGCCACATGAGGTACTAAAAATAATAGACATTCGAAGAATTCATCACTCACGTCTAAGAGGCATGGGATTCGGTTTCTAGTTTAACAATCAAGAAGCTGACAGCCTCAATGTCCGGAAGAATTCAATAATGTTAGGCAACCTATGGTGGATGGTTTGGTAAATGATGAGTGACGCCTCTTTCTTCTTGTTAATATTAAGAATACCAAACCTTCGTTTTTTTCATACATTAATCGAATTTGATGAGACACGTTTGATGAGCCCTTTGGCTCTAATGTATGCTGTGAGCATACACTGATGATGTAGTTACTGCATGGCAGTAATATGATTGTGATGATGTTTAGCTAGAATATTGTTCGCAGGGATTTGTAAGTTGCGATAATGAACTGTGTTTGAGTGAAACATATTAATCTCACATTTGTGAATTGTTGTTATTGATCGGGGTTTTTAATTGATCTTTAAACATTAGATTAGTTTCTCATAACGATAATTTTTATTATTTGGCGAGCCGTATGTTAGGAACTAACATGCGGCGAGCCTTTATCGAACTCGAAGAGCTCTGGGGACAAGCTCAAGCCTCGGACTACTCAACTCATTGAAGGCGAGTGTGAGCATTTTTTTAATTTAGCTATAATATATTTTCCAAGCACTTGATAAGATTTGCAACTGGTTTCTTAGCTATTATTGATAAAACCAAACAAAGCAGGTATTCTACTGGTGGTATTCTGGTTATTCTAAAGTCGAGCTTAATCCTTTATTCCGCCACTTAATTAACATAATGATGAATACAATATCTTCTATATTTCTATTTAATCGTATAGTAAAATAATAATAAATTAACATGTGTAGTTAAAATATGTTATTGAATGAACAAAAATATCAATATTGTCAAAAAAGTTTATAATTAAACAACATATTATTATTGAATAATCTATCAATGACAAAGTCTAGTAAAGAGTATAATATATTTTTGAATACAGAAGCTGTTATTAAATCGTAGATAATAAGTAATATAGATTTAAATAATAATTTTGCAGTGTTTGGATTTAATTCTAACATTAAAAGTATACAATAATCTTTGATAAATATATCAATTACATATAATTGCTATAAAGGTGCATTAATATGCTTAAAGTGCGATGTTTCTGTTTCAACATCAACTTTAATTTTCATTTCATATGGGCAAATGCTTTCTGGCTTAATATTTAACAGTCTTACTTCAATAGAAATACAAAATAGTTCTATTTAAAATAGATTTTAATGTATGAATTCTGCTAGTATTATATTAAATATATCATCTATAATCAGTTCAATTAATTTAAATAATGTTAATATTTTGGCTTATAATAAAGGAAATATTTCAATGTTTGTTTCATTTATAAGCGTATTAACTGAAATTGCAATAAATAACGTTTAAATTTGTGCAGAATATTATGATATTACCAATATTTTGTTATAATTTACCAGTTTAGTATAAACCAGTTGCATTTCAATTTGTTCTAATAACTCGAAATACACATACGGTATATGTTCTGAGACTTTAAATAACGGATAGCTTATAGAAATTAACAACACATATATTTGTAATGATCCTTTCATATTTAATGATTCTGCTTGTATTTGCAAAGATGGATATATTTTGAATGTGTCAATTTGCGTTAACATTAATTAATAATTGTCAAACTTAACTTCAATAACTAATTAGTTATCTGATTCAGTGTTTGCTATACAAATAGATATATTATCAACAGTGAACACGTTGAACACAATATATTTGAATCTTTCACAAGAAATCGATAATTCTTTATAATTATCATATCAATTATATAATGATTCATTATAATAGTTTTATGATAGTACAACTAAACTCGATTAAAGATTGTAAGGTTAGTATTAAGTTCTAGATAGTTATATTTATAATAATATTACATATTTCTCTAATCTATTGAATGAAAATATGGATAACACATAATAGTCAATAGTAGAATTAAACACTTCAATTAATAATATTAATTTGTTGGATGCAATATTATAAACAAACATCTCTTCAATGAAATATGATATCACAGAAATATAATAACTGACTAATATTTAACAAGAATAAATTAATAATATGTAATATATGCAATATTTACTTGATATCTAGTAAATATACTTGTGTAGTCAAACACAGCATCAATTTAAAATTTTTAATATTAATTCAATATCATAAGACATAAACATAAACAATGTTTCTTCTGGATTTGTATTTAATTCTTAGAATACAAATTCGATTAAAAATGCATATATTTCTTTGCAATCAATTGGGATTTAGTTTACGATATTCAAATACTAATAATTATATTAAAATTTAAAGATAGAAGTTTTTTCATAATAATATGTAAATGGAGGATTTTTGACCTAATAAAATTAAATAATAATAAGTACATTGAGTATTATTTCATAAAATAGTTCCAGTATAACTGTAAAGTCAGGTTCTTACATGAATATTTTATAAACAAACACAATCTCAACTGTTATCAACAATTTATTAATTGATATGATATTTAGTTAAAACTCTGTTGGTGAAATATTTCTAATAAAAACAGTTGAAGGCGTTCTTAATATATAATCTTATCAAGTGCTTGGAAAATATATTAGCTAATAACGCATAGCTCTTGTTGCTGGAGATATATCAAATAGTAATGTGTCGATTTAATATTATTTGTTCAACATATCATCATTCAGCATTGGTAATTTATCATCATACATGATCTCTAATAGTAGTTAAAGTACAGTATCATTAAAACAGATATAAACTTCTTCACAGAATCTCTGTAAGCTCTTTCAAACTAATGGAATTTGCTTTTTGATTTTTTGTTGATAACAGCTATTTTGAGTTGGGAAAGTGTGTTTAATTGAGAATATATAACCACTTTGTGATGAAGTTGGCTATTGAGATTAGTTTGTGGTAGCGTTATTGCGTAACTAAGTGTGGATTTGTAGAGTGTCATGATTTATGAGATGAAGATAGAATGATTAAATTGAGCCATAGTACTGATGATACAGTTAAGTGAATCATTTAATAATCAATATGTGAATACTTCAAAATATTTTAAAATTGAAAATAATATACAATTCAATTTTTAATAGAAATACAGATGCCGTTGTGTTAGTATTACTATTATTTTTCTATGTATAATTGTTAATTAGTACTGAATACTTACATCTGAATACTTTCTAATTTTTAAAAAATGTCTGTTAATTCAACATTATATTATAATAAATTTTCCCCAAAAATATTACAAATTCTCATATTTTTGGACAACTGCGTCTCCAAAACGATATTTTATATATCGGCACACTCTTTTGGTACATCTCAAAAAAATCTACTCAATAATCGGTTAATTCTATAACAGAACATTTGTATATGATATTTTTATACGTTCCTTATTTCTGTTACTATGTTCATGTTGGACTTTATAGTATTAATGTTTAATTTCTAAAGATACCATCAAATTATCTACATTCAGAATTGATAGTATTATTTTATACTTCGTCGTATTATTAATATGTATTATTAACATTATAAACATGTTAGGTTATTAAATTTCAGAGATGATGAGTATATATTTGTCAGACCTTGACTAGGCGTACTTTTGATGCAAGTAATAACACACCCACATATCCAATAAAGAAAAGATGCTTTGACTACATCTTAGAGGAAGTCGAAGTTGAACTTCACCTGATAGTGCCGAAATACATATTCTAACTTTTTAAGAACGAAATGAAACTTGCAGTATTTTAAACGTCTTCGTTTTGTATTTCAAATGTCAATAATCTAATATAAATAATTTGTCTCAAAATGAATAAATCACGAAATATTATAAAATAATTTATGAATCTCAATAATGTTCAAAAAATGTCTAGCGAAAGTCTTGAATATATCACCATCACTCTAAATGATAATGTCAGTTGATATTAAAAAATCATATATATATAAAGCCCCCAGTCTATAAGTCACAAGATCAAAAGACCACTAAAAAGCCCCAATCTAGCGCAAAGTCTCCTCAAAAGGAAACTTAGAAAAAGAAAGAGGATAAATAACCTGTCTTAGAAAAGCCTGTCAAATCATAGCCAAAAGATGGTTAAAATGAATAAAAACCATAACTGAGCTGACGCAAAATAGGAAACCGAGCCATTCTTAACGAAAGCCTAGAAGAAGAAGCTCCAAATGGAATATCAGAAATAGTTTATCTAAAAATAGAGAGCTAAGGAAGATACCAACGCGTCTAAACCCTAGGAAATAGTTAATCTACCACCGGCAATATACTCCGAAATTAGGGATTTGTAAAAACAAATAAACTAAGAAGGAACCCAGGTACCTAATCAAGTTGATGAAACGATGCATCAAAGGCAACCACCACCAAGCAATGCTAATACAACGGAACAACCTCTCGTGCAAACCGAAGGAAATAACGAGCAAAAAGAAACTGAGAAGCGAGAACCAGTTTCTTAAAAGTAAGTTAGCGAATCAGCTGAAACTGGTCCGCTAACGACTCAGTGAGGGCCCTATTGGGTCTTTACTGAGTGGGCATAAATGACGGGTTGAGCCCGTTTTGAAAGTGGAAACATTGGCGTGCGAGAGCCCATGTTTTGCTTTCGAAAGTCTCAATGAAGTCTGTTTGTGCCGTCTCGAGGAAGTGAAATGAATATATATATTTAGGTTCACTCAGCGAGGTTTAAGCTTCTTTCGATACCAACCATCCATCTTCTTTTTACGTCTTTGCAGTATTCGGTGCATTCTTCTGGTGTGATAAGGAATACTTCTTGTTTGACGCATTGTTTAACTTCTTCCAGTGATTCGTAGACGCCTTGTGCGAGTCCAGCGAGAAGGGCTGCACCGAGTGCGGTGACTTCGAGCATTTCTCTGAGTTCTACGCGAGTGTTGGTGATGGTTGCGAGTATTTGTCTGAATTTTGAGCTGTTGACGATTCCTCCGTCAACTGCGAGTGTGTGTACTTCCATGTGCTTCCTGATCACTTGGAGCATGTCATCAACTTGAAGTGCGATTGCTTCTAGTGCTGCGCAGCACACGTTTCCTGGTTGTGTGCCGAAACTGAGTCCTAATATGACTCCTCTTGCGTCAGGTCTCCAGTGTGGGCAGAATAGTCCCGAAAATGCGGGTACGAACGTGATTCCGTTGCTTGTGTTCTCACTTATTAATTGGTCTATTTCTTTAACGTTCTTAACGATGCCCATTGAGACCAGCCACTCGAGAGTGCTTCCGGCTGCTGCCACCGAGCCCTCGTGCGCGTAAACCACTTTCTGGCCTTCAATTTGGTAACCGACGGTTGTTAATAAACCGTTTGTTGCATATTCAAGCGTGTGTCCAATATTCGTAAGTAAAAACGCACCCGTTCCGAAGGTGCATTTGGCCTCGTTCTTCTCAAAACAGCAGTGGCCAAACAGAGCCGCTTGTTAATCTCCTGCTACGCCCGTTATTGGGACCCCGTTGAAGGGTTTTACTGAGATGGTTCCGAAGAGCTTTGAGCTGGATGGTAGGATTTTAGGGAGTGCGGAGTGGGGGACCTTAAACAGGTTAGTTAAGGTCTCGTCCCAGGTCAACGTGGTGATGTTGAACATTTACGTCCTGGAGGCGTTTGAAATGTCGGTCACGTGAGAGGGGCCTTATTTGGAGTATTAAGTTAGCTTGTAAATCAAAAACGAATCGATTGTGCCGATAATCGCGCGATTCTCAGCAAGAGCTTGTGCAACCTCAGAATCGTTCTCAATTAACCAGCGGAGCTTCGAACCGGAGAAATAAGTAGACAGTGGGAGGCCAGTGCGCTCCTTCAAATCGATCTTAAGCGCGTCCAACTCCTGCTGAATAACTGGAAGAAGCTCAGCATTACGCATATCAGACCACACAATCGCGTTGCAGAACGGAACACCCGAAACCTTGTCCCAAACAACTATCGTTTCACGCTGGCAAGTTATACCAGCGCATATCACCTCCGTTAATGATATATGCTTCCTCTGCATTTGCTAGGCAACGTCCGTTAAACACAGCTGCACCTTGCCGAAAATCTCTTCGGCAGAATGCTCAACATACCCGTTTTAGGGAACTATCTGCTCATGCTTTCTTTGAGACATGCAAATTATCTGCGAATATTTGTCAAACAAAACAACTCTGGTGGAAGTTGTTCCCTAATCAATGGATAGTATGTAAGACGTTTGGAGTGGATTGAAAATTATTAAATGGTTAAATTTATAGTATAGAAAAGTGTACACTGTTATCTAGTAATAATATGTGAAACGAAAGTTAATATAAAAATTCTTTGAAAACATGATAACATCAGTTTAAAACCAACAACATATGTAAAGTGGTAATAGAAATTAAATAATATGGATAAGTTAATTGACTAGTAAGACAACTATTTTTGTTGGATTAAAATTATGATTTATGAGATGAAGATGGTATGGAGCCTTAACAATTTATTGAAACCCCACGTATGACTGTATTCTTTAGAAAAATAAAATGATAGCATTGTCAGATAAAATCTGTCTATTTGTTACTATTTGAACATCTATTTGATGGGACAAAATTCAAATGACATTAATTAATACGTAAGCAAATCAAAATAAGAGCACAAGCTGTATTTTGAAGACTAATCTATATGATGAATTTTAATTTTACAAAATTTCACATTAGGACGACATTGGTATTCTTTCTTTATTATCTCTAATATTAGCTGCAAAATTGCCAATTCCACTCCGTGTAATGTGCAAATAGAATCCATCATGGTTCATAGCCGCTCAATAAAACGATGTCGAGAAAATCAAGCAATTGATGAAGAAAAACAAGAATTCTTTAGATAAGCGTGAAACCTCTCAAGCCGATTCAATTTACAAAGGTTTCGGAGCCATTCACTATGCTTGCTTATTCGGTCACGAAGACTTAGTAAAAACTTTAATGGTTGAAGAACTTGCTTTGAGAACCAAGGACACTGTTATGTTCCCAGCTCCAGGTTTTTCTGATGCTACTAAATACAGACTTGCTAGCAATTCTTCTTGCTTGGACATTGCTTTACTGAGCAAAAAGCCAGAAATCGTCAAACTTTTAGTTGAGAAAATCACGCAGGACAAAATCGCTTTTGAAAAATTAATTGGAAAAGTGAATCATTTCAACTTAACAACTCTAATTGTAGCTGGGTTGTGCAACTATCAAGAAGCTTTCGACGTCATGAACAACGAGCAGATCATTGACAAGGAGTTGCACTTGGTTACCTCTGGTGATGTCACTTTAGCCACTAACTGCGCTTATTTCGGTAGAATCCAGTGTGCGTTGATGCTCGAGCGCTGCGCAAAGAATCCAAAGCTGAACAAGTTCGTCTTCGAGATGATGCTCAAGAGAGACATGGCCAAACTCACCGTCCTCGAAATCACCAAGCAGGAAGTTGACCTCGTTAAGTTCAACTGCACTCAAGGCCAGAGACAGGAAATTGAGAACATCATCAAGGAGCTCACCGCACAAGCCTACGAATACGCCGTCAAGCAAACTGATAAGAAGTGGTAAGGAATCGTCATCGAATTCCTCGCCGGAAAGACCCCAGCCGAAATGGGAATCGAAGTCACGGTCAACGCAACTGAAGGATTGCAACCAGTTCTCCCCGAAATTCCAGAAGTCGCCGTCGCCGTTCCAGTTCAAGAAGAAATTAAAGTTGAACCGGTTCAAATTGAAGAACCAGTTCAAGAAATAGTTGAAGACAAAATGGAAGAGAAAGTTGAAGAAGTTCCAGCTGAAAACGTTGAAGTAGTGACAGAAAGAGAAGACATGCAAGTATGAGAGATATTTGGGAATTCGATTCATTTTATTTTTATTGTGTTATTAATCATTATTGTGTTAACGTTATTAACGCTATAATATAATATGAGATCATATCTTACAGAGCTATAAATAAAGTATTAATTCCAATCAATATCATATTATTTAGTTCGTATTATGAGATTCGACCAATTTATATTTGCACTAGTTATAAAGATGTAAATATAGTCTAATCTTAAAACATTATTCCACACCAATGTAAATCAGTTAAATAATAGATCGGACTCATTAAAACAAGTTTTATTAATCGGAAATGATTGACTAAATTGTTAAATCGAGTAATATAAGCTATTTAAGTATTAAATAAAGTTAATCAACACAAAATAATGATGAGTCATATGAATAATCATAAATTTAGCCTACTGAGATATTGGAATTGACTGTTGATTCATGGTTAGATTAGTTCAGTCCGCAGTAATCTATGAAGCATTTTTTGTGAAAATTATCAGTCATATAAAAGATATTTACAACTAAATTATTTCTGCTTACACTACTAGTACTTGTGAGTTCATGTTAATAAACATATACACTCTATTATGATATTAATACTTTATTTTTGATTGATTATAATGTGTAATCCAAATCAAATTATTGCAGAAATAAATACAGGATATAAACATATAGTGTTAATTGCTTTCAAAAGTAATAAAATATGAATGTTTGTTCTCACACTATAGCCATCCAACAATAGACAATAAGAGCCCTTTTGACAATAATTGCCAATAAGACAATCATTGTCTCTATTGTGTACCACAATAACAGATAAAATGACAATAAGATTTTTGTCACTTTTTCTTAAATTCTATTTTACAGTATTTATACATCTAATATATTGTAAATTTAATTTTAGCATCATATTTCAAACATATTCACTATAATATGGAGTCAAATAAAATATTTTGATTTTCGTCGTTTTTGTTCATTTTCCTATGGCTAAAATGAAGCTTAGACAATAAGAGACAATTATAAATATTTTGAAACAGTTTTTAGCTTTTAAATCATAATTGTAAAGATTGACTTTTAAGTTGCATTTATTGAGGTGTGGAAAATATTGGAGCGCGAACATTTATATTTTATGCATATATGTATAAAATATTCCACTTTAGCAATGAAATAAATGCTCTTATTGTCCTATACTTCATTGTATTCTATTGTCTGGGACAATGAAAAACCCTTATTGTGCAATAGAAAATAGACTATGGATGGCTATATCTCACACCAAATGTAAAACAGCATCAACATAGAAAACCTTAGCTCGATTTAGATGGAACAAATAGAATTCGTACCCGATAAATTAATGCACAAATTTTTACCTAGCTACTCTGTATTAGACGATGATTTTAATGCAATAGACAATTCAGAACTTCATGTTGATATTAATCTGGAGCTCACAGTTGACTCTTGGATTGATTAATTTAGCATATAAACCGAAGCAAATTAGTGAAATGTATAGTTCTTTTGATAACAGATTGATACAAATTTGTAATTTCATTAATTCTTAAAACTTTAATAGTTTACAAAGTGCTTTTATAAATAGTGGTTATATAGAACTTTGCGCAATCATTGTATTATCTATATCTCCGGTATAAACAGTATTTATTCACTGTTAAAATCTTGAGAACTGACACACATCGCATTATGCAAAGTATTTCAATTATACGATAACATATTTTATATGGCAAACCCTATTTTTTAAATTTTAAATATAAATCAAACTATTACGAATCTTAGACTGAATCCGAACATTTATTCTCAATATTCCAATCAACGCATCGAATTCCTTCAAATCTTATTCACTTCAAATGAACCTTGCTTTCAAAATGGAACAAACAGACCTGAACAAACAAAACCGCTTCTCAATAATTCACGAGACAAAATCGTTCGCTGAAGAAGGAGAACTATTCGAACTCTCGGTGGACTCGTGGCTGGACCAGTTCGAAGCCGTGTGTGAAATTTGAGTGAATAAGAAATTTTATTTATTAGATTTGTGAATATGTGGGAAGAATTACAAACCTATTGCATTTGGTCTCATTTGGTTATGATTTTTCAAAATATTTAGATTTAAATAGAACTGTGGTTTGTGTTATGAAACAGGAATACATTAATATATTAATATTATTTCTCACTCATGTTCAAAGTCAATTATTGACGGTTACTCTGAGCCCGTCCGGTCCAACATTGCATTGTATTAATTTTACCATTATTTGTAATGATTTAAAAATCTTGACTTAATTATTTAAAAATACAAAATGTATAAAGGCGACACTGGTTCAAAGTAATTGTGAATAATTGAATTAAGTTTATATAATTACTTAGGAATTTAGCTATTTATTCACAATGCAACGTACTTGAATTTGTATTGTTAGGTTACATAAGTACAAATCTGTGAATGCGGATGATAATGTCATAGAACAAATTTGGGAATGACATGATAATATGTCATTATTTTGCGTGCTCTTTTGTTAGCTTTAAAAAATTTATTCCAAAAGAATAAATTTCACTCCATATTATATATTAATGTCTGGCTTAGAATGTGGATAAGATAACACTAGAATTATAAAACTATTCCAAAATAAAATAAAAAATGGAACACTTTATATTAATAACAAAGATTAACGTGTACGAGCATTTAAAATAAGAAGTTTGGATATTTTGCATAACTTTTAAATAGTAAGGCTCGAACTTCATCATTGCCCAGATTTGATTCTTAGGTTGTAAAACAAAACTTTAAAGGAACTTGAAATGATAGACTGTACGATTTAAAGCATAGACGAATTGTTTTTAGAAAACCTTGAAGTACTACACCTTGAAGAATATCATTAAGAGGATGATTACGCATTTGATCAATATAACAGCTTTGTTATTGTTGACTAACCATAACTTATATTGAATATATCGCATTTGAAAAAATGTAATTAATTAAAAACCCTTCACCTAATCGGCTATAAAGATATTGACATAGGCCCTTTGAATGTATTAACTGGATTATTAAAGTTAAATTTATCAGATTGCGGTTTGAAAAACATTAATCAGTTAAAGCCTCTCATTAACTTATAGGAACTGTGTCTTTCCAAGAACTATAAAATTGATTTGGCTTCGATCCAATATTTAAAATCGCTAACGAAATTGGATATAAAAGATTGTTATGTAACTAATGTAGAAGGATTCTAAGAACTTACGAACTTGAAAGAATTGATTATGGAATGTAATATTAGAGTTGATATTTCACCTCTATAGCACTTAAATTCACTTACAGCACTAAATTTAAAGCTTTGTGGTTTATAAAATATTTCAATATTGAGTTCTCTCATCAACTTAAAATCACTAAATGTATCATCCAACGAAATTATTGATATATCTTCACTATAGTTTATGAAACAGCTGAAATACTTGAATTGTGAATGTAATGAAATTTTAAATATCGACGTACTACGTTCACTTATCAGTTTAAAAGAACTAAATATAAGTATGAACCCAATTTTGTATCTAGCCCCTTTAAAAGAAATAAAGCTGAATAAACTTGAAGCATTTATTATGTATAAAATATATGATTATCCAGAATTAAAAAATAAAGAGTCAAATTAAGCCAAATTCGAGATGGAACTATCTGAAGAAGAAATATAGTTAATTAACACTATAAGAGATCTCAATGCTCCAATTATTTAACTTAAATAGATTAACAAACTACGATTGAACTTTAAAACGCAGATTAATATTAAAAAATAAAATGCAACGGAGTTATTGATGCTATAATATTATAATCAAACTTTGTTCACACAAAAAATAGTATAATTATTTTCGTTGTAAAATAATCAAGAAAACTACAACTGATTCAACCAAAATATGATGTTGTGATATTTTATTACTATCTTCTCTGTATGTGAACAACGTTAACTCTCAAAAAATCTGATATTATTGAATAATTCAATTAAAGCTTTAAACGCTTGTAAAAACGATTAAATATAATATTATTTTTAAATATTTCAAATATTTTAAGTGAAATGGAAATACGGAATATTATTATTTGTATAATACTATAATACGTCAATCTCCACAAAATAAATAAAAGTGTAACGTGCTTGTCTCAAATATTAAAAATATCTAAAAATAATAATCAAACAATATCATTAGAAATAGGAAAGGTGGTAACTGCGTTAATATATTTATCTAATTCAACTCACTTCAAATGAACAATGTTATTGCTCCAGTTATTCGATGTTGAACAATTACTAATTAAATGAGGAAGAACAGCTAGAGCTAGCCGTTGACTCGTAGTTGGACCAGTTCAAAACTCTGGATCAGACCATATGAAACCTGTGAAATATGAGTGAATAAATATTGCGAAACATATTATCTCATTTACCGTTATTTACTGCATTATTAAGATAAAAGAGATTGAATAAATTTCAAATAAGTTCACTGTACGTCTCGAAGTAGTGGTGGGAGAGCTGCAGCTTCTCCTGTCTCTTCTGCTGGTCCGTGAGGGCGCATACCACCGTGGAGCCCGTGTTCGCGGCGCCCGTGAGCCCGGAGACCGTGTCTTCGAACACCACGCAGTCCTGAGGCGTGACTCCCATGCGCTTCATGCACTCGAAGTACACAGCCGGGTCCGGCTTGGAGGCGTGGACGTCGTTGCAGCTCACGTAGGTAACGTGCTACTTCAGGTCCTGGTGCTCTCTGAAGATGATGTCGAACACCTTCCTGGGCCCGGCGGTGGCTATTCCGAACGGGATACCGCTGTCTTTCAGGAAGTGCAGGAACTCGAGCGCCTTCGGGTAGAAGCTCACTTTCGAGAATATCTCGTCGTAGGACGCGCTCCACTCGGCTATCACCTACTCCGGCGTTTCTTGCAGATTATACTTTGCAATAATATATTCTGCCGATTGTTATAAATTCAATCCTGTTATAGCATTCAAATATGTGTGTTAATCAAACTACAAGTTTCTTTTCTGAAAGAATTGATTATCAGCAGTACCCCATGCATCTAAAGAATCTATTAAAGTACCATCAAAGTCGAATACAATGGCTTTTTTGTCTTTCATTATTAATTAGAATTTGCTTGTCATTAAAGTGGAATGGTATTATCAACATGAATAATACAGCACAATGTTTCAGCTTATAAATATTTTTCATTTAATAATTTAAACTACTTAGTGTAAACATATTAGTATTATTAATATAACGTGGATAAATATTTTACTCAATATTTAACATGTTTCTTACAAAAGTTTTGACGAATCATTTTTAATAATAATTTATTAAAAATATTTCAGTTGTTGGTTCAATGATTGAACTTCAATCTATAAAATTTTACATTGAATTAAGTGAAAATTGTCGGTATGTGTTACAAATGAGTTAAGTGAAATATTTTATTTGATTTTCGTTCTAAAACCTTGATTATGTTATAAGCATGTACCTTACACTTGTAAGTTACAATGTATAGATGTTCGTGTTAGCTCTAGTAATGCTTTATCATGATTTTGACCCATTGAAAAATGCTCTGCAATACGATATGTGTTAAGGCTGACATAACTTTAAAAATAAGAATTAATATCTCGATTTTTGTGTTGAATTTCAGACGCCTTCGATATATTGAAATACATTGTTCAGAGATACTTAATTTAGGTTATTTATTGTTTATTACTTGATTTTCACAAGCTCTAATTAAAGTAATGCATTTTTAAAACACTGCCTCACTTCGGAAATTCCGCGTTACTCAGTGTTTCAATCCCGTTTCCGACATTTTCTCTGCATTTTTGCATCATTTTCACCATTTACTTCTTCTTATCAATTCTGTCAAGTAGTTCTCTCTTCAAAAGAACCTTTCCCTGCCTCTGTTTTAAAACGTCGATGAAGTCGCACAGATTCTTCCTTTGTTTTTCAGCTCTCAATTCGGCCGGTTCACTTTAATTGTTTTAACTGAACGTGACCTCGTCCAGAACGGCTGAAACCTGGGCTAAATAATCAGAAATGAGAATTTTCAGGTACTATTTGGATTCGGTGGCTGACTAAGGGTATTAGTTCAGGATTTATTAAAGTTGTTCTTCAGTGTACATCTCGTGGTCGAGCTCGTTCGTGAGCCTGTTTACGATTATCGCGTTCGGATCAGATAACAGAGAGCGCTAAGTTCCGTGCGGCTCGCAACGAGTGGCTTTGTCCATAATACGCATCGGCTCGAAATACTCAGGAATCTACGGTGGAGTTAGCGTGGCAGCCTGCTTGTAATAAAATGGAGGGCGGAACTGCGCGTAAAAATCCTTCGTTGACAAAATCTTAGTCGAAAGAGCTGTTTTCATTGGAGTTGGAGTGGAACAATATTAAATTTACATTTTATATTTAAATGAAGTAATAATCACTCCAAATATGAAAATATGTAATATAGTCTATCTCATGTCAATCTGTCCCATTCTTCAAACCAGAACTAGCTTAAGTTAAGCTTTGTTTCCTTGTGATCTTGATCACTTAATACACAAACAACTTTAGCTCCAGATGCAGCTGCTCCAGTTAATCCATTGACTGAATCTTCAAATACCAAACATTCGCTTGGACTTGCATTTAATTTTTGCATGCACACATTAAATACCAAAGGATTAGGTTTCGATTTACCTACCTCCTCACATGTAACAATAACATCAATATATTGATGCAGTTGTGGGTATTTGCGAGTTAATTGTTCATATACCTCCTTTCTGTTGGCTGTAGCAATGCCCATTTTAATACCACGATGCTTTAATTGTTGCATAAAGCTAAGTACCCCTGAAAACAACTCAACGTTTTCTTCAAAATTATTATAGTATTCGTTCATCCAGAGATTTAATATTTCTTCGGCACTTTCTTTCATATTAAAAAGTTCTTTCGTATATACAGCTCTCTCTGGATGTGTCATTCCCATGGTAACGCCAAAATATTTCTCATAATTAATTTCAATGTTTCTGTCTGCAAAGAATCTTTTGTCAATAGTTTCCCAAAGCTTTAGTGAGTCTAGCAAAGTACCATCCATATCAAACACAACTGCTTTAATGTTTTCTAAAACACTATTTATTTAGTTTTTACTTAGTTTAACCATGAATTATTATAAAGAGAAGTGGAAAGTTCATCCAATCACATTCCAATCAATTTTCTATGTTTCCTATGTTTCCTGCTATATTATAGAAATAAACAATAATAATACTTCTACCACTTCAAATCATTGACATGAAATATTCAGCTAGCTAAATATGATAAATAAACATATAATATATAATAAAAGAGATTAATATATGTATTGAAGAAAGATTTATAACAATATACTAAGCAAAAAATATTACAGGTTTCTAGATATGATTCTAGTATTCAATATAATATTAAAAAATTTTTTAATCATTTTGTGCAATAATATAGTATTTTCCACACCGTAAACGTTTTTAATAGTCTCACTATCGTTCGTTTGCTCGATAAATTGATCTTTTCTAAATAATGCATGATACTTCCGCAAAAATTACTTAATTAAGGAAAATTATATTAAAAGTTTCAAATCTTTTCATTTCTCAAAGATTTTATACTCTGTGAGATTATGTACTCTGTGAAATATCTTTGATGCCCTCAAAGGTTTAGAACACGATACTGATCCAGTATAAACGAAAGTTAAGTGAGTGGGATATATATACAGTATATATTATATTAGTATATATTATATTAGTATATATTATATTAGTATATATTATATATACAGTATATATTATATACTCTGTGAAATAATCAGGAGCAACTTATTTTCTTATTAACTAGCAAAATATTGATGATTTTTCATTTTTTGGGTTATAGTTAAATGATCATTTTATTTTAACTAAATTGATACATATTAGTCACTAGTCACAAACACTTTCCGTCTCGAACTGGCTCAGCCACGAATCCACTGACAGTTCCAGCGGTTCAGACTTGTTTTCTTCTTCAAATGAAAAGCTGGAGTATTATTGATCGGTTGAACAGATTGAAATACTGATCTCGTTCTACATTTGAAGTGAAACAAGTACAGGTGTTGTTATTTACTGCTTAACTGAAATAAAAGGTTTTAAGATTGTGTGTTGCAATTTGATATGATTTGAGTTTACAAAATATTTCTGTAATATTTAGAATTTACTCAGAACTTCAAATCTGGTTTTATATAGTTATCTATATCAAATCACTAGAAACATAGATTATGTATTAGAATAAAGAAGAATACATCACACTGTAAATTACGTTCACTGGTCACCCTTTTTCTCTGATCATCACATTTCCTTTCCTTTCTAACCAATGATCAACAAGAAAACAGCGGTATTAGAACAAATAAATGCATCACTTATTTAAAAACTTATCTCATCTTATGGAGTTATTGCTCGTCAAATCTCCTAACATAATCTCTGTTAGCTGCTCTGAACAATTGGTGAACATTTTTGTTTTTGAGATCTATTTGTTGATATATATCGGCTCACTCTTTTGGTACATCTCAAAAACATCCACTCAATAATCAATTACTTCAATCACAAGTTATTAAATTTTCAGAGATGATGGGTGTGGATAAGAATTTGTTGATTATAGCTTTTGGTTTGGAAATGGTCTTGTGATTGAGCATTTATTGTTTTTATTTTCTCTAGGTAATTTTGTGTTGAAATGCGACTGTACATTTTTAGCAAAACAGATTTCGTGTAATTTTGTGATACACTAGTTTACTATTATTATTAGTCTTTCAATTCAGTGAAATATTTTATGTAAAACGGATTTGATATTTCCAATCCAATAAATGACTTAGTTAAGCAAGTCCAACTTCACAAACCTCTTATCCAATGTTAAGGCCGTTGTTTTCGATTTGGACGGCACTCTATTGAACTCTTTGGACATGTGGAAAATAATAGATTCCAATTTTTTCACCTCCCACCAGCTCAAAATTGACTACGAGCACTACTTCAACACCACCATGGGCATGACCTTACCTTAACGTGCGCGTTACACTCAAATCACTTACAACCTCTCAGATTCGCCCGAATAAATCTATGAAGAGTGGTTCGCCCAGTATTTCGCCGAATTCGACTCGAAAATAAACCTTTTCAAGGGCGTTTTGGAGTTCACGACGTTTTTAAAAAGTAAAAACGTAAAAATGGCTCTCGGAACGGCCACCCCGATGAGCGTTATAAAGAGATTACTCGTTAAATATCCCCTTTTATCAGAGCATTTGGAGCACACGGTCACTTGTGACGAAGTTGGAAGCTCGAAGCCGAACCCAGCTGTGTTCAACGAAGCCATGAAGAGAATGGGCGCAAAACCTGAAGAGTGTCTTGTTTTTGAAGACTCTGTTAACGGATTAAAAGCTGCTAAGGCGAGTGGAGCAACTCCAATCTGCATTCTAACAGACGAAGACCAAAAAGCTGAAAAAATGGAGTAAGCACAGTATTGGTTCACAAGCTGGGTTGAGTTACTTTGATAATTTTGATATACTGCAACATGATAATATAAAGTATAAAAAAATCGTTAAAGGGTAAAATAAAAGGATTCATATTTTAATTATAGGTAATAAATTTATAAACGTGGTATTATTAAACCAAATTACAAATCATGAGCGAATCAAATAAATCTCTAATTTATTTAGTGTTTTCCATAATATTAATTGCTTATTTGTTGTAATAAATCATATTAAGTGTAATTTGATTTCACACCAAATGTAAAATAGTGTCAGCTTAGAAAACCTGAGCTCAATTTAGTTCGAGCAAATAGAATTTGTACCCGATAAACTAAGACTCAAATTTTTACCTAGCTACTCAGTATACGATGATGACCTTAATCCTATCACTGATCTTTCAGAACTTCCAGTAGACATGAAGCTAGATCTAACAGTAGACTCGTGGATTGATTAATTTAGCAAGCAAGCTGAAGTAACCAATTAGTGAATTTGTATTGTCGTTGCAATTCTACAGTTCTCATATTATCTCATAAAATACTAGATAGATTGAAATTTCAATAATTGAAAAATAATAATTCAAATAAGTTCACTGTACGTCTCGAAGTAGTGGTGGGAGAGCTGATATTATTGAATAATTCTAATTAAAGCTTTAAACGCTTGTAAAAACGATAAAATATAATATATTTTTATTTATAAATATTTCAAATATTTTAAGTGAAGTGGTTATTTGTATAATACTATAATACGTCAATCCCCACAAAATAAATAAAAGTGTAACGTGCTTGTCTCAAATATTAAAAATATCTAAAAATAATAATCAAACAATATCATTAGAAATAGGAAAGGTGGTAACTGCGTTAATATATTTATCTAATTCAACTCATTTCAAATGAACAATGTTATTGCTCCAGTTATTCGATGTTGAACAATTACTAATTAAATGAGGAAGAACAGCTAGAGCTAGCCGTTGGACTTGTGGTTGGACCATATGTTCAAAACTCTGGATCAGACCATATGAAACCTGTATACTTATATACTGCATTATTAAGATAAAAGAGATTAAATAAATTTCAAATAAGTTCACTGTACGTGATCTTTCAGAACTTCCAGTAGACATGAAGCTAGATCTAACAGTAGACTCGTGGATTGATTAATTTAGCAAGCAAGCTGAAGTAACCAATTAGTGAATTTGTATTGTCGTTGCAATTCTACAGTTCTCATATTATCTCATAAAATACTAGATAGATTGAAATTTCAATAATTGAAAAATAATAATTCAAATAAGTTCACTGTACGTCTCGAAGTAGTGGTGGGAGAGCTGATATTATTGAATAATTCTAATTAAAGCTTTAAACGCTTGTAAAAACGATAAAATATAATATATTTTTATTTATAAATATTTCAAATATTTTAAGTGAAGTGGTTATTTGTATAATACTATAATACGTCAATCCCCACAAAATAAATAAAAGTGTAACGTGCTTGTCTCAAATATTAAAAATATCTAAAAATAATAATCAAACAATATCATTAGAAATAGGAAAGGTGGTAATTGCGTTAATATATTTATCTAATTCAACTCATTTCAAATGAACAATGTTATTGCTCCAGTTATTCGATGTTGAACAATTACTAATTAAATGAGGAAGAACAGCTAGAGCTAGCCGTTGACTCGTAGTTGGACCATATGTTCAAAACTCTGGATCAGACCATATGAAACCTGTATACTTATATACTGCATTATTAAGATAAAAGAGATTAAATAAATTTCAAATAAGTTCACTGTACGTCTCGAAGTAGTGGTGGGAGAGCTGCAGCTTCTCCTGTCTCTTCTGCTGGTCCGTGAGGGCGCATACCACCGTGGAGCCCGTGTTCGCGGTGCCCGTGAGCCCGGAGACCGTGTCTTCGAACACCACGCAGTCCTGAGGCGTGACTCCCATGCGCTTCATGCACTCGAAGTACACGGCCGGGTCCGGCTTGGAGGCGTGGACGTCGTTGCAGCTCACGTAGGTCACGTGCTGCTTCAGGTCCTGGTGCTCTCTGAAGATGATGTCGAACACCTTCCGGGGCCCAGCGGTGGCTATTCCGAACGGGATCTAGCTGTCTTTCAGAAAGTGCAGGAACTCGAGCGCCTTCGGGTAGAAGCTCACTTTCGAGAATATCTCGTCGTACGACGCGCTCCACTCGGTTATCACCTGCTCCGGCGTTTCTTGCAGGTTATACTTTGCAATAAGAGCTTCTGCGGTTTATTTTAAATTTAATCCAACTATTAATTTGAGATACTACTATTAATCATATACCAACTAGCGTTTGTTAAAGAATACTTAGTTCGCTATATCCCATTAGTTTAATGAATCCACCAGTGTGCCATCTAGATCAAAAACAACAGCTTTTTTGTCTTTCATTATTTGTTAGAATTTGCTTGTCATATTAAAGTGGAAGCGTTAATGAATTATATATAAATTATACGTAAATATATTAAATTGTGGGATTAAACTTCAAATCTAATAACACATACCTGTAGATTAGAACCTGGTTTACGTTTATATTACTATGTTCATCGTTATTAAACCAATTAATAATAATTTGGTTTCAACAATAATTATCAGTATTATTTCTTAGTTAAATTGATTATTTTTGAGGTTCTTAAAATGATATTACTTGTTCTTTGTTTCAAAAGAATTTTTGACGTTATATAAAAAGTAAGTAATAATTGTTAATATTTTTGTGTATTTTTAAGATGTTATTGTAAATATAACAATATATAATATATTCGTTCACTGCATACGCTGGGCTTATTATGGAGTCTCCGCTTGAACGTTCTTGATATTCTTCTTATTTTTGACTATCATAATATCATAATGGTGATTATAATTCCAAGAATGATAACAACGACTGGGACGGCGACCGCAATGGCTATAGTTTGGTTGACCGAATCTTTTTGGCAGATCCCATTTTTCTTCGTAAAGTGGTGATTACAATTTTTAATATGATAACAATGATAGAAACGGCGATGGTTATGGTTTGATTGACCAAGTATTTTTGGCATGTCCCGTTTTTCTTCGTAATATGAGGAGTTTTCAGTATTGTAAACAGATTCTAAAACGGAACACAAGGCGCGTTATGAATCCAACACCAACACCTTCGAGTCCGTGCAGCTCTTTATTTTTGTAACATAATTTAATTTAAAATATTAAAACTTTTGATAACATTCATACACACACCAGTAGTTTATCATAGTTTGCGCGTAGTAACAAAATAACATTAATATTAAGTATATATTAATATTAAAGATCTTAATCTCACACCAAATGTAAAACAACAACAGTGTGGAAAACTTGAGCTCTATTCATTCCGAATACATATAGTATGTAGCATAAGTACCAAATAGACTGAAAATTAACTATTTGTCCAGCTATTCTTTACCAATCTACGATGATGACCTCAACTCAATAACTGATACTGAAACTGAACATGTAATATTTGAGCTAACTGTGGATTCTTGGTTGGACCAGTTCAGTAAATTTAGAGAACGAATTGATAAGTGATGATTCAAGATTTGTAATATATATTACCATATATATTCAAACAGGTAGGTAGGTGGGAACAAGGTACGAACGCTAAGTTTTTTCAAAATCAACTTGTTGACACCTCAAGAACAAGTATTATAGTGCATATTTCTGATGAAGCCAGGGGATACATGAAGATTTGTTTAATGACAAATCTTCATGTAACGGAATCATCATGTAACGGATTCGTCGGAAATAACGCTCAGAGCTGCACTGATTGTTGGTCCGACTCGAAAGTGGTGTTGGATTCATAGTGCGCCTTGTGTTCCGGTATAGATTTAAAATGACTTAAACTCTGTTTACGATACCGAAAATGCATGTGCCTGTAACCATCGCCGTTTCTATCATTGTTATCATACTAAAAATTGTAATCACCACTTTACGAAGAAAAATGGGATCTGCCAAAAAGATTCGGTCAACCAAACTATAGCCATTGCGGTCGCCGTCCCAGTCGTTGTTATCATTCTTGGAATTATAATCACCATTATGATATTATGATAGTCAAAAATAAGAAGAATATCAAGAACGTTCAAGCGGAGACTCCATAATAAGCTCATCGTGTGCAGTGAACGAAAATCTAGTATAATTTTTTTTCAACAATTGACAGTTCAATATAATAACCCCCCTTATAAGTGATAAAGTTAATTCTTTTTCGTTTAGTAATACTAGTATTTATTTTTGTTTAAAATAATAATTTCAACACTCCAATCTAATGTCATGTCAAAAGAAAATTTGGTAATTATCAGAATATGAATAGCGCATGATAAATAAGTTTTAAGATACGATAATCGATGGCAAACTTGTTATAAAAAATGACTAAGAACTAACAGATCTTTCATTTATTTAAAATTTAAATGTTTCTAAGGTAAAGCTTGATAACTGTTAAAATATCAAACAAAATGTAGTTAGCGACAACATAAAGGAGTTATGTATCAATAGTTGCAACTTTGTAAATGTGGATGGTTTAAAACTAAATAATTTAGAAGTTCTAAGTCTTCGAGAAAGTAGAATGGAGAGTGCATAAAAAATATTAGTTCAAATGTAAAATAACCCACTGTTTTCACAACTTAAGGAACTAAATCTTTCCAAGAGTTTACATGAATAACAAGAAATACAAAACCATTTTGACGATCAAAACTGTGAGGAAGAACTGTAATTAAACGATTAAAAATCAATGGTAAACCTTGTCAAATTAACATTAAATTGGAACATGATTACCAACATAAGTGTATTATCAACGTTTGTGAACCTTGATGAATTAGATCTCAGTATGAATATAAATATTAACATTAATCCAATACAGTTCTTAACAAAACTAACGAAACTATCGTTGGAAAACTGTGGGTTAACAAATATTTAAGATTTAAGTTCACTTACTAATTTAGTCGAATTGAATTTGGCTGAAAATGAAGGTATTGACATATCTCCAATAAGTAAACTTACGCAACTCGTTAATCTCAATTTATATTGGTGTAAGTTATAAAACATTACTCCTCTACAAAATTTAAATAAACTCGAGAATCTAAATGTAACAGCTAATGAAATAGCAGATTGTACATTACTTGGTTCATTAAATAACTTAAAGGATTTGTCTATGTCGTTTATTGAAAATGTTGTTGTGGATATTACTCCTTTACAATATCTAAGAAACCTTAAAGCTTTAAATATATCTTCCACTAAAATAGCGGAAATGTCTGTCTTGCGAAAATTAACTAATCTAGAAGAGCTTTATATTAGCGCAGTTACTAATTTTGACATTTCGTTACTTTAGTATTTGGTGAAGTTAAAATAATTAGATATATCATGCAATGATGTTTATGATATCTCAGCTCTAAGACCTTTGGTTAACTTACAATACTTGGTTTTAGAAGATAATTATATATCTGATATTTCTCCTCTCTTTGAACTGAAAAAGCTTAACAGACTATTTTTTGAAATAATATATTCGACTAACGTTATCCAAATCGAATAAGACTCTCATCTATTTGATATTTTAACTATACAAGAATATATCAAGCCAACAATAGAATAACAACACATTTTTGACCAAATAAAAAGAATAAACACAACAGTATCATATCTTAAAAATATAGCCCAATGGCAGAAACACTTTAAGGCTAGACTTACTCCATTAAGATAATTTGCATCATAAAGGTTATAAACTATAACTTTAAATTAATTATAGTATACTAATATTATTGTTTCACTCTTTAATAAGCTAGACTGAATAATTTTAGTGATTTTATATACATTTTAGAATATGTATACCCTATTTACTTAATAATTATTATTTATATGAATGACGGGTTGGGAAACGAGAGTCTTCGTTTCGCTTTCGAAAATCTCAAAGATATATTTGTTGAAGAAAAACACAACGAGTAATTGAAAAATGTGGTCTTATAAATGACAAAAACGTGGACCAGTTAATAAATAAAATTGGATAATACGTCATCACTATATAAAATCTGAAGCAATAAATTAACGAAAGAGACATTGAATTAGTAAGTGTTAAACTTGAGCTTGATTCGATTAGGAACGAGACTTTGATTAGAAACAAAAGAGACCGATAAAATGGAAACTGTTCTACATGATTACAATAGTAGTAATAATTATTGGGACCGCTTGCCAAGCTCCACTCGAACTTCCTCTTTACTTCCATTTTTGTAAATCTTGGCCACAAAAATCTCATTTTTGAGCTCAACTTGAATTAAGTTTGTGAGCAATTATGATCGAAGGACCCTCCATATTCAACATTATTGTTTATAAAAGTTTACATTTATTTACTACTTACTATTTACTTTCCGTTTTATTTATCTTTTTTTTGAGTTAGTGGAGTTAAAGAATTAATTTGTCGTGACATTATATACTAGCTTCTAAATTTTATTCTGGCTGCTAGACTCCGGTACAAATTCCTTGTATAGAAAGAACTTGCTTTTCAAGACATCACCAGTATATATAATTTATAATAACAATTAACATGATTTATCGTGCTTAATTTTAGAGATAACGATGATTCTCAACTTATGGTCAATATAGTTTACATCTTTATAGTCAATCTTCAGGTTTTGGCATTTCTGTATTTGGAGTGGAAACACAAAAGTTCATATTGTTTCCTTGTACCTCATTTTTTAACATATTTTAATTATAACCGTATAATTATAACCGTATATCTCACTTTTGAACCGTCTACTTTTAACTATGAAACACTGTAGTTCACTTAGAAATATAGAAGTTGAACAAAGGAAGTTTACACTGTTCACCTTGAAATTTCAGTAAACGATGAACAAATATTGACGAATGAGATTTGAAACTTATTTCAATTTTACAGTTCAAATTGAAACGTTCTCATTTGTATGTTTCATTTGGAACGCTGGTTAAAATACCAACGACGTAGAATTTGGAACGAGCTCAAGTGTTGAATGAGACGAAGGAACTTGAAAACGGTGATTCAGTTCTTGTTTCGAGTGAAGTTCCAAACAAAGAGAATAAAATGTCAATTAATAAAATGAATAAAAGTATAAATAATTACAAATATTAGATTATTAGTATATTATACTAAGTATATTTATACTAAGTATATTTATACTAAGTATAAATAACTAACTTTTAAGTTGAAGAAGTAAAATAATAAAATTGTTGAGCAGACATTTACTTGGAGACGAACATTAAATATTTCTATTTACAGAATATAAAATACAAAGTCATAACAATTCCACTCCAAAGTTGAACAACTCAGAAGCATATCCAAGACATCTCTACTATCAATATTTATAGAGCCTTGTTATGTTGTTTCTTATGTAAATGAATTCTGTTTAATTCAAATTTAACATCTGAAAATAGACACAATTGTGTGAAGAATATTTGCTGAATAGTTTGGGTCGAGAGCATAAAATAAGTATTTCTTTACCCCGATAATACATTAATAAATGCTAACCTTTTTGATACACTCTAATTTCTCAAATATTTTGTGGGTTAGTAGCCGAATTTTATGACAACATGTATGGAATAAAAATAATGGGACGAATGGTGTTCAGAGGTGAGTTTAACTGTTAATACATACAATGATACGCGAATAATGGGAATATAACAGAGATTTACCTCTGGCAACTTAGGTTCCGTGACCTCAGTATATACATAGACATATGAGCATTGTACAATTAATATAATTAATTATTTTCAGTGTAATTCGTAAATCCAGCACATTTATTTCCACAACACATTTTTCTAGCTCAGCTTCTTTTTCTTGCTCAAACCAGCAACCAATCAGCAACCAAAAAATCGATCATTTGTTGTACTAGTAACATATTTTTCTTCAAAAACTGTTATAAATATTTTACGATGATAAGAATATTGTCTGGTGTGCGTCAGAACATTGAAACGTCATAATTATCATTAAAAATATTAAATAATTTAATTTTGATTTTGAAAATAATAATAATTTCACTAATAACCAATAATACTTATAATCAATAATTTTTAGAAGCAGAAGAGCCGGTGGTGTTATTTTATCACACTGTCACAGTACATAATGACTAGAATATTACATTATAGAGTTTACTATTTTATCGGAGATATGTCAATACCTTCATTTTCCGCCAAATTCAATTCGATTAAATATAAACAAAAATACTTAACAACTTAAAATCAAACTTCAACAATTTAGAGGATCGTTTGTTATATTCAAATATTGCGTGTAGAATATTCTTATCAGTAAACGCAAATTGAAAAATGGAGCGTAAACAATTCTAAACTAAAATTATAATATTTACAGCATTCATTATCGTTTCCACTTCAATGAACTCGAAATTCGCTCAAACTCCAAACATTGAACGTTTTATGCAGAAGTTCAAGTGCTCGATGGATCAAGCCACTCTGTGCTTGGATTTGTCGAAGAATAACTTCGAAACGGCCGTTTAAATCTTCATCAAATCGAATCCTAAAGTTCTGGAGCAAACGAAGCAAATTAAAACTTAATATATTTCAGCGTAATAACTTTCAAAACCAAAGTCTAAAACCACCAAAGACAAATTTGACGAAATAATGCAATCATTGTCAGGCATCAATAATAGATTCACAGTTCTTGAAAACAGATTCACAGTTCTTGAAAACAGATTCACAGTTCTTGAAAACAGATTCACAGTTCTTGAAGAGAGCTCTCACTTTTCATATTGGGATTAGGCCAAAACCAAATATATTAAAGAGTAACTCAGCAGCATCACTTCCACAAAAGGTACTTAATAATATAAGTCTGACATTGAAAATGTAATCAATGATATGATAACGAGATTTGGATACTCTAAAACTGTTTGTGAACATAAGGTCAATTTGATAAACAAGGAATTGAATATTATTGTATGAGAATAATTTAATTTAAATAATAATCTTACAAAACAGAAATAAATGTAATATATATATACGGCTCAGTGAGGGCTGGGTCTTTACTGAGTGGGCATAAATGACGGGTTGAGCCTGTTTTGAAAGTGGAAACACTGGCGTGCGAGAGCCATGTTTTTGCTTTCGAAAGTCTCACAGTCGTTCCAAACATTTAAAAATGATATATTCATTTAATTATCTACAAAACAAAATCTGATTTAAATGTACAATAAATGTAAAAACAAACTTTCTACAAAAAAGATCTAAAATGTCTTTTAAAATCATAGTAAAAAACTAATTAAACCACTACACACATACGTAATATTATTAATATTACATAAAAACATAAAATATAGTAAAATAGTTACTTGATATTAAGAAAGATGTTAAATCACACATAGTAAATACATTAAAGCTGTTACACAAATGAGGAAGCAGAATCACTTAGATTGGAAAAAAGATGAAAACCATTTTAATTAACTGGAAATTCACTAACCACAAGAATTATAAGAATATATATTATTTTTACTTGGCTTTTTACTTGGTAAAATAACTAGTATATATTTATTTATTGCGTTTAGATGTATTGTTGGATTGTTGCTGTTGAGTGAGTCATGTTATTAAAAAATCAGGATAAATTAACAATCGCGTTAATTGTATATTTATCTAATTGTGTATTATATTTTGTTTAGTAATATTAGTCTTTTCTTTCAATTATTATAAATTTTTCAATACAATCAAATGGCATAATAATTATCAAAAATGAATTTAAGCATAGTATTATTAATTATCAGATCGAATAAACAGTTGTTGCAATAAATGATATTTTAAGGAAATGATATTTATTTTGCTTAGAATTATTAATTATCAGATGTATATGCTTTTCTATTTTAAGCTGATCTATCATATAATTACCTTTCTATTTATTTTTCAAATGGTGTGGAATTGTTGATTATTAACAGGCAAAACAATTAAGATATTAAGTTACTGAAATATTATTAAATGGTAAACTTTTCAATCCAATCAAATGATATAATAATTATCAAAAATGAATTTAGATACGGTACTTCAAGGTATTAAAGCTGTGGTATTTGACTTAGATGGTACTTTATTAGACTCTATTGCAATGTGGAAAGCAATAGATTCAAGTTTTTTGAGAAAACGCTAACTTACTATCGATTATGATCACTATTTTAACGCTACAATGGGCATGACTCATCCGTAGCGTGCTAAATATACTTAAGAAAGTCTTAACTTAAAAGATACTCCTGAAGAGATTTATAACGAATGGTTCACTCAGTATTTTAACGACTTTGAATTGCAAGCCAATTTATTCAAAGGTGTTCTAGAATTTACATCTTACCTTCACAATAAAGGAATTAAAATGTCTTTGGGCACTGCATCTGGCATGTCTGTTATTCAGCGTTTGCTTCAAAAGTATCCGCTTTTAAAAGAGCATTTGGAGCACACAGTAACTTGTGACGAGGTTGGAAGCTCAAAGCCGAACCCAGCTGTGTTCAACGAAGCCATGAAGAGAATGGGCGCTAAACCAGAAGAGTGTCTCGTTTTTGAAGACTCTGTTAACGGCTTGATAGCAGCGAAGGCGAGTGGAGCAACAGCCATCTGCGTACTGTCAGATTAAGATTTAAGAAAAGAAAAATTCGAATAAGCAAATTACTGGTTCGAAAATTGGACTGATTTACTTTGATATTTATGTTATAATATTTTTACCCACTTCAATGACAGAACTTGATATAGATCAATAGAAGAAAAATGCATATTAAATGCAAACTTAAATTACCATACTGCGTAAAAAAGCGCTGCCGAATTTGAAATATCCAAATAAATCTAGTGTTTACCAGCTTTATTATCCTGTGGACATAATTCACAAAAGTGAAGTTGAGGAAGACACTGCTAAGAAAGTTGCTTTATCTATTGCTATGGAGTAAAACAAGAAATTCTCTGCGCTAAATTATCAGAAAGAGTTGTAATAATTTGAGAACCAAGTGGATACAAACAATTAATAAATATAGTATTTATTGAAGAAGGAGCTTAATCATTTTAGGTACGAATAAAATAATTTAAATGTGTTGAAGAGATCTGGAATAATGTCTCCTTTGCGAAAAATCAGAAAAATATAGTGAATTTTTCTCAGACTCAAATTGATAATAGTTGTTAACTGATTGCGGAGCATTGAAGATTAAAATTTAACAATAGTTTATACTCACAAGGATAAGTGAATTCAATTTTGTTTATAAAATAATTACAACTTAAATTGGCCATTGGACATGAAGTATAAGAGGTTATGTAGTGTGTATAATAAACTATAGTTATTCATTCTAATCTTTAGCCCTTATTATTTGTAATAACAAAGTAAACGTAACCTCGGAATATGCCAGATGTATCGATAAATGTGTTGGATTTGAAGGGTTTATGTTCAAAAAACGAGACTATACATTTTTCAACTTCTAATGTAAATAATTTTAGACTATAGATGATTATAGTAGAATCTTCTTTTAATACTGGCTTTATTAATCCTTATTATTTGCATGGGTGTTAAAGATTTAATTTTAACAATAGTTTATACTCAATAGTATATACTCACAATGATAAGTGTTCAATTTTGTTTTTAAATGATGTAAACAACAATCAATTTTTTCAACTTCTAATGTAAATCTTATAGTAGTTTCATTCTTCTAATACTAGCTTTGCTAACCCTTATTATTTGATATTATTTGTAATAAGCCCTAACAACTCTCACTCGCTCTATTGCACCAGCACCCAGAACGCGCTTCCCACTTGGAATTCGCCCATGTTTGCGTAAATTTTGAGCATGATCTCGCTTCCTTCGCTGACGACCATCATCAACTGTTCAGCGTCAATTTTCTTCACCGAGTCGTTCAACTGTTTGAATTAGTTCCCAAGTACTGTTAGTTCAGTATCTTAATACGATTTAACGCTCAATAACCACGATTTTTATGCGGATGCGAAGCTAAAAGGGAGTTCAGCCGATGAAATCGCTCCTTACGACTCTAAAACGAGTCCCAGTTTTATGTTCGCCTGTTAATTCGCTTCAATTTGACTCGAGCTGAACTGTAAAATGACTGAGCTCGTTTTCTGCACCTGAATTGAGTCGATTAGGTTCGTGAAGTAGTTCTTCGAGAGGACCAAGCACAGAGGTTAATTAGTGCTTATGAATTTAAGTTACAATAAATCAATGTACTACTGTAACTAAACTGTAATGACCGTTTTCAGCTCGGACTGCTCTGGGAATTATATTAGGCAGTGGGCGGAGAATATTAAATCCTGCTGCGACTCCTGCGGAATCTGCATTGAATAGGTACCGGGTAAGATTTATAATGAAGACACCGCGCGCTTTAGCTTCAATAACGACTGCACCGCTTACAAAAGCTGCTTCTACTACACTGTAAAGTGCGCGCACGGATTATCCACGAAATTCTGCCTGAACAAAGACTACTTCCTTACTGGTACACCTGCAGATTGAGTCTACGTTTAGGTCATGTTCTGAGTCTGAGCAACGTTCTCCATATCACCCAAGTACAAAGTGGCCTTCGCAAATAACTGCTTGTCCCGAGAAATCGAGACCAAATCGATTTAATGCTCCTTAATCAAGAAATTCACTGTCTATGACGGCTCCGTACACACTGACTGAAGAATCTGACTAAATAACTCAATATCAATGATTTATAGCTCCATTGAAGTGGAAATAAAGATAACATATCAATATAATCACAATAAATAAACTAAATAAACGATATGGAACATGAATGAAAAATGATGAAATTTATTGC
This sequence comes from Hexamita inflata, assembly GCA_963988835.1. Classification (NCBI taxonomy): domain Eukaryota; phylum Fornicata; order Diplomonadida; family Hexamitidae; genus Hexamita; species Hexamita inflata. Next base: position 89,238 of record CAXDID010000051.1, read on the forward strand.
ATTTTAATGATTATGATGTTGAAGGGACTGCAATTATTAAAATAATCACTATCAAGCCTCCAGCTTCTCGATTTTAGTGATTATCGAAGAAGCGATGGAGATGTTCTTTTAGATATCGCTCCTTTGTCCATACGGTTGTGCCTGCTGGACGTATTTTTGCAAGGCTTCTAGAAGGGCCCGCTTTCTCTTTTGGTCATTATAGTAGTGTGGTTGTTTGTCTATTAAGGTCTAAAGTAGAATCAAAGATCCATGAATCGTTGTAGATTTGGTGTTCGCTAGCTCAAAAATCAATATACTGGACACTTCATTTCGAATGAAGAATTACCCGTCAGTTTGTTTTAAGATTACAATGAATAAAGATACAATCAATGATTTGATATCTTCAGGAGTGAATTTAGATTTTAATATAGGGAAAAAGTACACAGGAAATTTTAAACTTAGCATTTCAGTGGCGCTGCTTGGAATTTCAGCTATTTACGCGGATAGATAGATAATGGATCGCAAAATGCTCAGCTGATTTTAATCTTAACAACATTCTAAATACTCAAATAATGTGTAGGACGTGTATATAATGTGAATAAATACTGCTGGTAGGGATGGGAATGACCACATTGCTTGAATTGTTTCTTTGGAGTCTTGTGTAGGTGTATCACCTGATAATGACAACTCTTCCGTAATTTTAACTAATCGATCCAATTACTCAGGATTGATTTAATAGTCGTTGACGAGTTGTTTTAGCTTGGATGTTTAAGGAAGGTTTTAGGTCATTTTTGACAGTGGAGTGGCGATCTTTTATCAATAATTACGTAATTTTCACTTATATTAATAATATTGTTGTTTTAAAAGAAATCTAGAAGTGGTCCAATTCCCTGTTTTTAAACATTTTTGATTGTCTAGTAAAGACATAACTTACATCGGTCATGAATTTTCTACTGAAATTAGTGCATTTCCCCTTTGTAAACATGATTATTACTCGATTATTGTAATAGTTATGCTCTCTTTGTTTATATTCTCTAGTTTATTTAACTTCACAATAACATAATCTTATTATTGTTCTTATAATAACTAATTCTACTTATACTTATTTATAAAACTCACAAAATCAAAATACTATAAGATTCACATAATAACTCTTCAGAATGAGCTTATAGATCTTGAAAACGGCAATTTCATTTATCTGTATGTACCAAGCAATATATTTTAGTTTTCACTTCAAAGTAAATGCTAAAAATTGGAGTGTTCAAAACTATCTTCACTCTGGCAGAAAAAGTAATGAAATTTATGAAAATGAAGGAAAAACTTATAAATAAAGGCAAGAAAATAGGAAAGTAAGAAGGTATCAAATAAGGATACATAAAAGGTGTATCTGAACAATAAAAATATGTAATTCGAGTCATGTACAATCAATTTTTAACGAATGCACTGATATAGTCTGAATTTATATGCGGCAAAGTAACACGATATCAAATAATTGCTGCACTAAAATAAGAAAATACAGGAAATGATGGATTGAAAGCCGACTTCACTAAAAAGCTTATAGTGTTGCTCAAATAAAGAGAATATAATTATGTTTAATGAATTAGTTCTTTTTAATAAATTAACTATTCATTTAAAGGCTATGGTTTTATGATTTATCAATATACTGCAGAAATCCGCATATAAGAGAGGTCCCTTTTCATTTATAAGAGGGGTACCCCTTCAAAAAAAGCTCCTAACCCTCTTATAAATGACGAACCTCACTTCTGAGTTATCTTTTTGTATCATAATATTGTTGAAAATAGCTAAAATAATGATAAATATAAGGAGTCCGAAAATCATTGGTCAACCCTCTTATAAATGGGGCCGGACCCCCCTTATAACCAACATAGTTTAAATAAAATATTACAACGAAGCCATATAAAAACGTTATATTAAAATAAACGATTTATAAAAAAAATCTTTGAATAAATTTTTCTGGTTAATTTAAAATATACCAATAAGCAATCAATAATATTTATTTTATCACTACTAAATCTCTATATCTAATATTTTCTATCCTATTTGTTCTTTACAATTATTTTAGTTAAAAAATTTCAGATGTACAGAACTTTATTGTCAACATTTTCAGCGTTTTGGTCTTTGATTTTCTTCGCGTGTAGGAATATTTTGTTCATGTCAAGTCCCATTTTGTTGAATATGTGGCTCAGTCGGTCCCTTTTTTCGCACTGAATCGTAATCGTCTTTTCTCTGGTCCTCAACTTGAACGTTACATTACTTTTTTAGCTGAATTTTATTGTTTAATTGTTTATTGGTGTGGAGGTACTTGTATTTTCTTTGTAATTGAACGTGTTTGGAATTGTGAAATAGTTTGGTTGCTCGTTTTCGCTCAAAACGGGTGTGGAGTGTTTTTGCAAATCGAATTCGGTTTATTTCTGGTTTTAGTGTAAATTGTTGCTCGCGAACCGGTGAATCACTTGCTCCGGCTGAACTTTTAGATTCGATTTGATGAAGATTTGAACGGCCGTTTCGAAGTTGTTCTTCGACAAATCCAGGCACAGAATTGCTTGGCCCATCGAGCACTTGAACTTCTGCATAAAACGCTCAATGTTTGGAGTTTGAGCGAATTTCGAGTACATTGGAGTGGAAACGATAGAGAATCCTGGAAATATGATAAATATTTTATTAGAAATTTGATTAAAAGAAGACTTTTACTACAATTTGTTATTTATAAGGGGTAGATGTTGTATTATTTGATTATAGGTGAGCATCAATAAATGTAATATAAATATGATATATGTGAGACTAGAATACAGGATAATGTGTACTCAAAATAATGTACTCAAAATAATAAAACACACGGCACAGTTAAGTCTAATTTCATTAAAACATGGTATATACGTTATATTATATTATTATATACTATTATTAAACTTTTCAATCCATAACAAATGACAAGTTAAATATATAAGATAAATTCTGTAAATAAGCAACAAATATTTGCTGAATTGCCGTTTATTAAAGTTTACAATGAAGATAGCACATTGCAACGTATTAAAAATATTAAATCTGCTATATTTATTAAAATTAATCATAGTTCTGATGAAACTTAAATTGTACAAGTAAAAATTTTGAACTAAAAAGGCATCAATCAAATATTTTATGGAGATTACTATACTTTAGAAATAGGGGCTGAATATGTCATGTTGAACAACTTAGAAATAGGTGATGCATTCACTTTGCTATTTGGCAGTTCTGTATCATTTTATTGGATTCCTGATTTTGAACATGTTGTTGATAAAACAAGTGGAATACATATTATGAGACGTGGCGAATATTATATCTAGAACTAGTATCATTTTAATAATGTTTTGTGTAAATATAAAGTGACAGTATCTGCAGATGGAGACATTTGTTTTACGCAAAAACCTGTTAAACAAAATACTATAGTAAATTATTGTCCCTTTCCAATAAAATAACATTCCACAATTTATATTAAATAATTATTTGGCGATTATGGTTTAACAGAATATAAAAATTGCGAAGGATGGATATGTATTCGCTACGTCACCAATTTAGGTTATGAAGGAATGTGTTAGTGTGTTAATTGCACTTAAAATAAACTTTAAAAATTACCTGTTGAGTTATCACCTCCAAATAATCCACTAAAAATGAATATAATAGTAAATAATCTTTTACTTCGTCAAATGTATGAACAATATAATTGCTGTCAATGTAATCATTGTCAGTCAGTTTAATACAGTAATTAATATATTTAATAAAAATACAAAACTTCTTCTTATTAAGGGTTACCATTAAATGAAATAGAAAGCTGTATTAAAAAATATTATATACCATATAGTTAATGTATTGATTATTAATTGATTTCAAGATATTTTTAGGATTAATTGAAATATTAAATTACAAATATATAATTAAATAAGCGATTTTTACAATCAATATACCCCAAATTATTAAAATAAATACCGCAATAAATGATTGAAGATATAAAATAATTAGTCGTCCAGTGTGCACAATAATAATATGGTTTTGTTCGAAAAACTATTGTAGAATTAATGATTAAGTATATGCCTAACCATAGTACTTAACAATTGTTATATAACTTTAAAAATTGGACAACTAGAAATAAATCTAACTAGTAAAACATATTATCTAACTAAGATATAAAGTAGCGTCTTAAATTGATAATATATAATACAAGTGAAAACGAACGAATAAAAGAATAACAAATGAACATTTAAAATTAAGAATAACAGCTTAATTAAAATTATTTCGATTTCTTTGACTGAGAGTATATATATTTATTTAATAATATCATTATAATTATAAATAAAATTGATATATATATATATATATATATATATATATATATATATTCATTTCACTTCCTCGAGACGGCACAAACAGACTTCATTGAGACTTTCGAAAGCAAAACATGGGCTCTCGCACGCCAGTGTTTCCACTTTCAAAACAGGCAACCCGTCATTTATGCCCACTCAGTAAAGACCCCGCAGGGCCCTCACTGAGTCGTATATATACGATACCAGTTTCAAAGTTAAAAGTAAGTTAGCGAATCAGGTGAAACTGGTCCGCTAACGATAACCGGTTTAGCCGAGCCGCATCTTAAGGACGCCGTGAGTGCAACCGTATCATCGCTCACTCTATACAAAGCTGGTATTCAAGCAATTCACTTCAGCTCTAACGTTGACCGTCGAGCTTAATCATTCAATTTAATGAGCAAATATATATAATATTTAATGCAAGTGTTAACTTACTCATTTAGCGGATAATCAAATACCAATATTTCCAATGACAACCCAATATCTTATTTATATAGAACGTTCATTATTCTTAAGCGTAACAAGCCTTATTACTTAATTAACTGTTATAATTATTAAATAATCCAATGTTTATTACTATTATTACACTTCAAATGAGCGAAGAGAAAATTAGTTCTGAAGAGTCTAGAACTGAGCAAAGCAAATCCTCCGACAACATAATATTTAACTTCATTTTTGACGAACTACCAGACTGCCGTAAGTGTATTAAAGATGTGCACGCGAATATTAACAATATTATCAAGAGATATTAATACAGCGATCTCAAATTTGAATTCGAATACGTTGGGGAAATGCTGTACATAAATCCGAATTATATCAATCAAAAAGAGTATCCGACTCTTCGGTTACACTTGGATGGAGTATATAATAATAGTAATGTTTCCAATATTAAATGTTTATTTGACATGAGCAGATTCGCGTTTGTCACGAAGCCGATAGTACTCATCTCGCTTGTAGGTTGCACGATATATTTGGAGTAGTTCACATTGTGCATTCAAAAAACGTATCGTTTGAGAACTGTGTTATTTAGGGTGAATCGCAGCAGTTCACGTGCGAGAATCTACAGCTTTCTATTTCTGGATTTCAGAATCTGAATTGGATTGACAACAGTAAATGCAAATACATTAGTCTAACTGTAAATTAGTTCGACCTGGAATTCTATTACCAACTGAAGCAATTGAGTAGATATTAGAATTTACAGCGTGTTTATATTACTGATTCTATATTAGATTTAAATTAGTTTAATATAAAACTTCCGGTGCTTGTACTTAGAAGATGTATATTGTAAAATCGTGCACATAAAAACATGAAAATAGCAGAGTTGAATATTTATGATTCTTAACTCAACTCTTCACAATTAGTAAAAGCATAAATTAACAAATTAAATTTGGAGAACTATTTTGATGAGGATTATTACTACAACGTTCCATTAATTACAATAATTGATGATATTCCGAACGTGGAGTACCTCAACTTATACGAGTGCATCATAAACTTATTCACGTTTTCAAGCCCGAAAATAAACAAGTTCTATTACTATGGCTCAAAAAGAATTTCATTCACGTTCTTTAAGAATATTCAAACTATTCAAGTCAACTAAGAACCCGAATATTTAAAAGAGTTTCAAAAAGCTGTTTAAAAGAGTTAAGCAATTAGCGGTTCACAGTAACTAATAATTGAAAACCAACGCCAACTAAAGAGTTCACACAACGAAATAATACATTATTCAACAAAATAGCTAGAGGATACAACAAAACTTTTGTAATCGTTTTTATGTCATAAAGTTGTGTATGGGATTGAATGAATAAAAATTCGTATAATTATATGATGATGTGAAATCTAAAATTACAATAAATGTTACAAACAATATACTAGATTTTCACATTTAGCGTTTCATAGACTAAAATTGATCAAGCCAAGAATCAACAGTTAGATCAAATACGACATCTTGTGAAGAGTCAGATTACTCGCATAATTCATCAAATTATTGCGTAGAATAATAAGGTAATGCTTCATCACTAGATTTTGTAATCAATTCTATCATTTCTGATAAGCACCATTTGTCTTGTTGTGTACTATTTCGTATTTTCATTGGTGTGGAACTCTAAATTTATTTAAATTTCAATAATATTGCATATATTATAACAATCAACTATTATATTTTACTACATTTACAAACTACGTTACGAACTATTGATGTTGTAAACTACCTGATAATAAAATGACACAACTAAAGTAATATTTCTTAGATTATGCAATGTTATTCTATGTTTATTTTTTAAGTATTTTTTCTATATATAGCTTCTCTATTAATTTTATCTGAACGCAAACACAAAAATAACCTCTACAGAGTACACAACCTCCTACACAACCTAAAGCTGTTATCAACAAAAAGATCTTCAAATCTAAATTGATTGTTCGACAGAGCTAACAGAGATTCTGTGAGGAGGTTTGACGTGAGATAATCGCCGAGCGAGTTATTTGGAGAAAAGGAAAGGAAATGTGATGATCAGACGTAATTTACGGTGTGATGTCTTTTAGAGAATGACAATGTGTGATGCATTCTTTTATCTGATGGTCATTCATTGGTGAGCTGCTGAATTGCAGTTTCTAAAAACTTAATTAGATTCTGTAATTGTAGGTCTTTATTTGCATTTTCGAGCGCTTTTTGCGAATGAGGTCGGAACTGGTGCAGTTTTCATACGAATTTTAAAGGTTAAGAAAGTGTTCGTAAAGTTTTTTAACCCTTGAATGGTCTTTTACTTGAACGTTCCCTTGTTAAATGAGTTTAACCAGTTCCTCGTTACTATTTTTGAATTTAATGAAGGCATAATACTTAAGCCTGAGCTGCTCAGTGGTGTAATCAGGAAATTGAAGCTTCTAAATCAGTGACCACTTTTTACCGTAAATCTGAACGCAGCCCAATAATTACCCTAGTGTAGAGTCCAGACTAAATTGCACTTTTTAGGAACACATTGCTTTATGGCTACTGCGTAATACGATTTGCAGTAGTTTGGCATTCTATTTATTTGTTGCGCCACTTGTATCCAGTTAGTTCTACTATTTGCAGTATTTTAATCAACCAGATCGACCAACTTTTATTTATCTGTTTCTGTCCACTTCTAGATTTATCTCATTTAAATTTAGATAGGTGGTGTAATCTTAATTATTTTAATCTACTCATATTTCAGAAAATTGCTTAAATATTGACATCAATATTCAAGCAATCGTCAATATTTACGTGTTGATGTCATTTCTTATATTTTACCAAACAAAACGGCTTTATAAGAAGCAACATATACAAAACTTTTGACTCAAAAGTATCAATCAAGATCATTTAAAAGTATATCAAAATATTAAAATGTGAGATTAAAACATTTAAATTAGATCGGTTAAACATATGTTTCAAAGAAGTTTCAATCGTATGTAATAATTATTTTGTTTATACAAAAAATAGTATCTAAAAATTATTAAAAATGTCCAAAAGATAATTTATGATTGTGAATGCAGAATTATGAATGCAGAACACTAAAATAGTGTTAAGATCGTTTTCTTTAGCAGTTATTCCACTCCGCACCATTTCAATTTATGTGTAGTATTTATATGTAGATAGAAAATATTGAAAGCATTCATGGATATGCTATGTCAGCTGAAGCTTCATATTCTGAGTCTCCAAACCTTCACTATGCGTTGTGTGGAAAGGTAACCAATCTTAATCTGAGAGAAGCTCTATTTGTCTTTTAGTGCCTCGATACTCCAGTAGTACTTTCTAATCCAAAGTGCAAGTACATGTGCCTCATAGGCAAGTATCATCCTCTTGATTCTATAGATGGAGTTCAGCAACACACTATACCTGGAGGGAAAGTGCTCACTCTTATTCATCAGGGTTCTCACGGCAGCGTTGAGCCCACTTATGCAAAATTGATGGAAGAAGTTCAGAAAAAGCAGCTCAAGCTCAGAGGTGCTCCATTTTAAATTTACCTCAACGACTGCACTGAGGTGAAAGAAGAAGACCAGCTCACCAAGGTGTGTGTCCCAATTGAGTGAATCTCTTAATAAAATGTAACATATTCATATATTTTAATTCATATTTAAAATCATTGGCAGGATTCAACAACGTCCAACTTATTAAATAGTGAAGCGATGCTTTTAGAAAACTGAATGTGGTTCAAAGATAAAGTTTACAAATATTAGGACGTGAGTTACTTTAATTGACCAAACCTAGCATTTGTGCATTTGCGTGAATGGTTTACATTTTAAAGAAGTGTTACGGTTGAATTTATTCTTTTTATTTAGTCGTAAACAAGCTGTTATTCTTAAGTAGGCTGGATATAATAGAGTTTATGTAAAATATTATACAAGTGAGAATCTTATTTGATTTAGATAATGCTAGAAGAATATATTAAACCTAGAAATAATTCGGACAGTTTTTTTAGTTCAAAGAGTGGAGAAACCTCAGATAAATTAGTATCTAATAAATTTAGGTATTACAAGTTAACTAATGGTTTTAGCGCAGTGATATCGTACACATAATTACCTGATATATCTAAAAAAGTTAATTTCACTAAGTATTAAAGTTGAGAAATATCAAAATTATTAACTGCGCTAATATAAAGCTCTTCCAGATTAGTTAGTTTTCTCAAAACAGACATTGACAATATTTAAGTGTGAGATATATTCAGAACTATTAGATTTTCTAGATGTCGGAATGGATTAATATCAACAAACTTAATAAAAGCTACAGACAAATCCCTTAAATTATTTAATTAGCTCAGATAAGACATATCCTCTATTTCATTGCAAGACACTTCAAGACATGCGAGTTTAGATAAATTTTTAAGAGGAGTAATATTTTATAATTTGCACCAATATAAATTGAGATTAACGAGTTGCGTAAGTTTATTTATTGGAGATATGTCAACACCTTCATTTTCAGCCAAATTCAATTCGACTAAATTAGTAAGTGAACTTAAATCTTAAATATTTGTTAACCCACAGTTTTCCAACGATAGTTTCGTTAGTTTTGTTAAGAACTGTATTGGATTAATGTTAATATTTCTATTATTACTGAGATTTAATTCTTCAAGGTTCACAAACGTTGATAATACACTTATGTTGGTAATCTTGTTCCCATTTAATGTTAATTTGACTAGGTTCACCATTGATTTTTAATCGTTTAATTACAGTTCTTCCTCATAATATGTTAAATGTTCAGATTGAACGTTTTGTATTTCCTGTTATACATGTAAACTCTCAGAAAGATCTAGTTCCTTGAGTTGTGAATATATTGGGTTATTTTACATTTGAACTAATATGTTTTATGAACCCTTCATTCCATTTTCTCGAAGACTTAGAACTTCTAAATTATTTAGTTTTAAATCATCCACATTTATAAAGTTGCATCTGTTGACGTAAAATTCTTTTATTTTGTCGTTAAATATATCTACTAAAACCTGTAAACAACTATCTATCGTGACTTTGGTAACATTCAATTTCTAAATAAAAGAAAGATCTGTTAGTTCTTACTCATTTTTTATAACAAGTTTGCCATTTATTATCGTATCTTAAAACTTATTTATCATGCGCTAGTCATATTCTGATAACTACTCTATATTATTTTTATATGACATTGCTTTGGAGTGTTGAAATTAATATTTTACGCAACAAATAAATACTATTATGTATATATCTATTATGAGGTTATGTTGAATATCAATAACTATGCATTAATTAAAATTATAACCTAGAGAAAAGGATAATAAAATCATAAATGATATATAAAATCAGAGCGTTCTCCTCAAATACTATTAGCATATTCGTATTCATTTTCTCACTCGAACTGTCTGTTCCACTTTTCCTTTTCTAAATTTAGGACTTTTTCTTGGAGTTCTTTGACTTTCTTCTCGTTCATTTTTTAAACCGTTTTTTGGAAGTTTTTCTCGTTTTGAACTTCTTTTTCGAGATCCGTTATTTTGTTTTCGAGGTTTAAAATGACGTTTTGTTGATTCTCGAGCTGAAATTCCATTTCAATTTCGTTTTCCTCCTTTTGCTTGAGCTGTTTTTGCAGTTGTTTTACTCTCGTTTTGAGTTTGTTCGTTTGAGCTTCGTTTACAGGCTCTATTTGTGAGAGCTCGAGGTTGCTTTAATGGATGAGGTTTATCTCGTGGGCTTACTATTGCAGTTAGATGTCGAGGTCCTGGTTAATCAGAGCCGACTGGGATAAATCGTCCTTTTACGCGCGTACGGTGTCCTGTAGAACTTCAACCGTGTTCGCGAGCTTCTCACCGGCAATGAGACTCTCCTCCAGAACCTGATTGAGCTGCTCTAGCTCAGCATCTTTTTATAGGAGCTTATTCATCACAATGCTGCCACTTAAACTGTCATTTGCATCAACCAAGGTCTCAACGGCGATTTTTGATCTATTTAAGGTTAGTTTTGAGTTAATCAACTCGCGCTCCAACTGATCCTTGTGAATTTGCATGTTTATGAAACTCTATCGTAGCTGATCGAATTCATTCACCTCTTTCTGCAATCGCGTAACCTATAAACGCAATTCTCTGTTTTCCTGAGTTTCCTTAAGGCGCTTTGTCATTATGTACTCATTTCTAATTGAATCAAGCTCAAGTTTAACACTTACTAATTCAACATCTCTTTCATTAATTTATTGCTTCAGATTTTATATAGTGATGGCGTATTATCCTATTTTATTTATTAATTGGTCCACGTTTTTGTCATTTATAAGATCACATTTTTCAATTACTCGCTGTGTTTATGTTAATTGCTATTTTTTCATTAGATGAGATGTGGAAATTTTTAAAGAACAAAGATATGTTAAATTATATAAAAATACACTATGAGGTACGAAAACCTTTAAACTAATAAATTTCAAATCTCATTCAAATCTCATTCGTTAAGAAGACAACTAGGCTCAATATTTGTTCTTCATTTACTGGTGTTTCTAAGTGAACTAGAACAGTTTCCATGTTTTCCGTCTCTTTTGTTTCTAATTATATTTGTTCCCGTTATTCACTGGGTAATGTTGGTATTGTTACAGGTAAACCCAACGCGTTCCAGATTATAGTGATTATAAGTGCACAAATGAGAATATTTTCCCAAATATAGCCTCCTATAACATATTTCCACCAATGTTTTTCAGGTGTTTTCTAGGCTTCAAGAATCATCAATGCAATTTTACAAATAAGCGCCACAACAGCTATCGATAAAAATACAATAGCTGAGGTAAATATGTGTTTAGGTTTGAATAGTTTCCTCTGCTAGTGATCTGCCCAGCGTCTCTTACCCAAGCACTTAGTTTGATCGCGCACCATGTTGAAGGCGTTGTTGAAAAGGGCGACCGCGAAGCCGATCATGCCCAGAGTGGAAGCGGGCACGTGGATGTCCATGGATACCACATTCGTGCCCGGGATCTTCTGCATCGTAGAACTGAAACAGCCGTCAAGAGTGATGCCGATCCAACCGATCACGTAGAACACCTGAGAAGTGACCGCGGCCACCTTGTTGATCACCACGTTCCTGCGGTACACGAAGAAGCTGAGCGGGATGTCGAAAACTATCAGCCACCAGAGACAGCAGGAAAACAAGAGATAGTACTTTGGGTTCTTGCTGTCGTCTCTGGACCCCAGCTCCGAGAAGGTGTTGTTCCAGGGCGCGTAGAAGTTCCTGCGGCTGTGCTCGCGCTTCCACACGTTCAAGTCGAAGGTCACCCAGGCGGCCACCATGAAGGCCGTGAAGCCCAGGAGCATGACCGCGCAGTACACCAGGAGCTGCGCTCGGGTGTTGAAGTGGCCTTGAAGTATTCTTTTTATCCAGTTGAGACAACTTTTGGATGTCATTTAGAGTGGAACGTGGCATATCTTATAGAGTTATATCAACATTTTTCGTTGGACATAATAATTATACAAAATGTTAACTATACAGTTGAACTTTTTGAATATGAAAACATCTTTCAAACTTGTTTTAACGCATTATAATTCTTTTTATAATGAAATATGCAAATTTGTATTATATACATTCTTGTATCAAACCTCACATTTACCTGTTTTTGTAAAATACACCGAACTAAAAGAAGTACCTTTATATAGATTTCCTATACATATTTTGTGAATCCTATAGAAAACTATATGTAGCTAATATACATATTAAATTAAATGTTTTGCGATTAATTTCCTGAATCGCAGGCTTGGAAGTTAAAATAGTATTTTTAATATTCTATCACAATAATTTACACATTTCAATGTTTTGAAATGAAAAGATACTTCATAAACTTTCTTCATAAGTTAAACAAACATTTAATTTGTAGTTGTTGGTCTAAATTCTATGATTTAGTCCAAGAAATAGTCATTTTTATAGATCCTTCGAATTACATCATTTTAACTTTCATATATTGTGATAGTTACAAAGATAACTTCTGAGGTCAATAATATGTAAGTTCAAGTGTTGAACTAACTTAGGTTGTCTGAAGAGGCTATTCAGAGTGACAACCCTTGAAGATGAGACATGATATTGAGATTAGTTTGAGGTAACGTTATTGTGAAGTTTATTGTTATAGAATGATTAAATTGAGCCTTAGTACTGATGATAAGGTTACAGTTAAGTGAGTCATTTTATATTTGAGATTATAACCCTTATTCCCATATGCAACTTGAATAGTTTCAAATTTTGCGTTTAAATATCATCTTTTATTTCAATAGATCTTTCGCCAAAATTAATAAAGTGGTAACTCATCAATTTTCATTCCCAAATAATAATATTATTTCTTGTTTCTTAGTCACACACTTAAATCTTGAATTTTTGAACAGTACCTTGTGAACATTATTTAGCAGTTTTCATTGACTTATCTTATTCTATCTTATTCTCTCTAATTTGATTTGATATTTAATTCAGTCGAAGAAACTGATTGTGGGTTCTTCGATGACTTCCTGCGCGGGCGCCGTTTCCGCTTTAAAAACGGGCCGGGCGAATTGGAAGTGGAGTTCGGAGAGTTCCGTGTACTCGTCGTCGTTCGTAATTATCGTGCACGAGATCTCGTCCGTTTTGTGTTACTGTGGAGAGCATTTGCTGTTAATTGGAACTTGTAAGAGGTCGTTGTTCAGTATCCTGAGGACAAAGCTATTTTGGTTCATTGTGTGGAGTGGAGAGTGTGTTTAATGCATTATAATGTGATTGGGAGTGAATTGTGATTATTTTAAAACGGATTAGTTCGATTTACACATATTTATACAAATTTACAGATTTAACAAATAGTTGTGAGTTTTTGGAATATAATAGCAAAAATAGAATAATTTAGTTAATTATTTAATCCACTTGAGATAGAAAAAGAATATTGGAATTACTTTTTTGAACTGAAAACACTGTAAATAAACAAAATGATAGATTATTACACTTATCACTCCAATAAATGTCTAGCTCATATTCGCGATCAGAAATGCAAAGCTAAATATGCACACCAACTTGCTTGCGATCATGCGTAAATTAATATATTGAATCGTCCAGAGATTATAAATCAACCAAACAATTCGAATTATAAGCACTGTAACGTGAATTTACTATTGACTAGTGGTTAGACCAATTCGAAACCCAAAACGAGTGATTATTCTTATGAATATGATATTCTATAATAAATATAATAACAAAAAAGAAAAAATAAAATAGACAAGTTAAAAATATATTAGTGATATTTTCATATCATCATTTTGCAGCCCACGATGCAACTCACCACTATTCCATAAATCAAAAATGACAAGAAATTTAATCCAACTCCGGCACAATATACTGCACAACAATCTGCTCTTGAACATCCATAGCAACAACAACATTCTAAACCAGATCCGAAGCAAGCGACACAGAAACCACAAAGTGGTTGACAGTGTTCAAATTGCGGAGCTTGACAACCGCATACTATGTCCGAACATGATAGTATCTTAACTTATTAACCAACGGTAACAATATTTGGCTGCATACTAAGTGGTTATTCTTCTCCATGTAAATTGTTATATGGTTATTAATATTATACCTGAGGTGCCGGTACTTACTAATAAATTTACGGTACGCCATATTATGCTGGATACTAATTAGATATTGGTTGTTGATATGCCATATGTACAATGGTGTGAAAAGTTAAATTAAAAATGGAATATTCTGTAATGATTTGTGAAGATAATTTGAACACATATACAAGTATACTCGTACAAGATACAAGTATAAAATAAGATAATAAAAATTTAATTATATTATAACTGACAATATAAATGAATATATAACTTAAGATGAATATATATACTGAAGATATATTATGATAATATTTACTAAATGCATAAATACTATATTGAACCGAAATCATATGTTAGTTCTCAGGCTCTTGAACTTTGCGACGTAAGCTGTCCCATTCAGAAGATTTATATAATATTTATACCATCTTCTTTCATTATAAAATGATATCCGATCTGATTCACGCCATCTGAATTATTTAAAGTCAAAATAACATTTTTAAATTTAAAGCTATATAACTCTTTTATTCCGTTTCTCTCTAAAATTCGCCGTAAGGATTGAATTTGATTAAGTGATATTTAAAATGTGATATTTAAAAGTAGGAAAGTCACATCAGTCAAACAGCTTGAGGTCTTCCTGACCCCAGAACTTGAGCTCCTTGTGATAAATCTACATAGCCAACTCTTCTGTTACTTTTTCTTCTTCGTCCTGCATCTAGTTCACCACACTGTTTCCATCTATGATACTGGTAATTAATTTCACCCACTTAATTATCGTATCTTACGTTTAATACTTCTCCACGGATTTTCTGGCTTCAATTCCCTTCTAGAGTCGGAAGGTTTGATTCTGGAGTAAGCGCACGACCTCCACCGCCATCGCGTCCGTGTCGCCTTTTGGGACCACCGTGATGCCATCCTACCAGAGCTCGCAGAAGTCCAGTTCAAATGCCACAGTCGGGATTCCGCATGACTTGGACTCCGCCAGCACCATAGGGAAACCTTCGATTGAAGAAGTCATCACCATCACTGATGCATTCTTGTAGTAGGTCTCAATGTCAGTCTGGAAGTCAATAAACTGGATACTGTTTGAAATATTCAGTTCCTGTGCTAGTTATTTACATTCCTCTTTGTATTCCTCCGAACCGCCACCAATGAACTATAGAACCGCATTCGGTTCTGATTCCAGCACTTTTTTCATCATTGAAACAGCTAGGTGTTGCTACTTGTGTCTTCTGTTAAACCTTCCGATGACAATTATATTCTTTGTCTCAAGACTTGATAACTACACCTTATCCAGGTCGAACGTGAGCGGATTGGGCATGTAGATAGCGTTTTTCACACCAACCTTCTTCCAGAGCTACACATCTACTCGACTCAGCAAATAAGTGCGTCAACCATTGGATATGCCACCTTTGCGAAGTCAAAGAGGCGGTTTTCCTCTTTACATAGAGGGTATAAGAAGAAATTGTGATCAATCGCGATTACAGGGATATTGTTCCGCTTTAGTGTTTGGATTGTTAATGAATTTCTTAAAATCCAATGTTCTTAACATATAAATAACTAAACTTTAAAATTTCTGTGTAAGTTAACAATTTATACGTTTTAATGCGCAATTACTTATTGAATCTAATCCCAATTTCTTGTTTTGCTTATTGGATCTTCATCCTCAAAAGGAAGTATAATTCTAAATACATTATTAGGTAAAGGGTAATCATTTTCTTAAGGCTTATCTGTAATTAATAACAATTACATACCCTTTTTAGATAATTATTGGGCGAGTAATTATGTAACGCGTTCTACTCCGCCATCATTGAAGCGTTTCGCGATAAATCCTATGGAATAATTACTGAGATTTTATTGTTGTATATTTTCAATAATTTACTGTTCATTTTGATATGTTTGTGTTGAATAATAGTATAATAGTTGCATTGGTGTGGTTAACTAATAAAAATTTGAATAACTTTATTTGTTATATCATTTATGCATTTATTATTTTACAAAAATTGGTTATATTTGATATTAAATTCGAATAGAAATACAGTTATGGGATGTGGAAATGATTTTTCTTGTTTACTATGTGAGTAATTATATATTAAAATATTTTGCCACTTCTAATGCGGATGACAAATTCCAATAAATAATCTCAAGTTGGAGATTATTCATGAACTACTCATTAACACAAGAGGGCCAAAAATAAGATTTCGATCGTATTAGATCATAATCGACTATTCAAAGTCGGTATTTAATATTCCAAAAAGGAAAAATAGAAATTACCACATGCAATAAAAGGACGGCAATGACAAAAATAAACACGGTAGAAGATGTTTAGGGAAGGTCAACTAATTCACTTAACAAACTTAGGCAGTTCTGAAGCGTTTGTATTCTCTTCATTTCTGGGTCCAACGGAGGAATTCATAAAATATTGTACCAATCTGAACTAGTTATATCACTTTTTTAAGATGTCCCTGTGTAATTTCTACGTTTTAGTCAACAAAGCTAATTTATGAAAGATTTTATCTCGAAAATATATGGAGGTTAAGCTGGATTGGAGAAAAGAATAAGAGGATCCAACAATTGGTGTACGGACGCAATATGTAATTTATAACTAGTAGCGCAAGCACTGGACCTACAGAGGACCTCCATGTTCATCTTCACCTGGGTCAATCTAAACTATTTTATGTATTTCTTAATCACGAAAAACAATGGAGGACTTTTTCTTTCAATCTCAACCGGGAGCTCAAGATGAAGTATTGGTACTTCGCTTAATTAGAATTATAATTCAGGTAGTTACAGTCGCTTTCATTCTCAATATACAAATAATGAATGCATTTTTGTTTCTTGAAGAATGGAATCAAGTGGGTTAGTCGGGCCCAGCATTAAATAATATATTGATGCTACTCTAAAACAACAGTTATTTTACTTATGATCTTCCACTTCCATTTCATAATGAGAAATCAATTTTCTTGATTGTTAAATTATACAACGTTAGGTAAAGTTGAAACTTATTATTGAAGTATATACAGAGTTATATACTTTAATTATTGTAGCACAGCTATCCAAGGCTCAACCAGGCCTTGATGTGATTGAAGCACTTTACAAATCAATAGTAAATAGAGTTAGTGAGTGCATTGATGAGGAGGGAGAACACACTCATTATTGAGCCGGACAGTGATATAAGTAAGATTCAAATAATAAACTCCATTCTTCTTCCTAATTCAAAAAAGCATTTCGAGGGCCCAGCACTGTAGTTTATTATATATCACGTGTATCTAAAGAAGATACTATTATTTTTAAGTATAACATCAGCATATATGTCTGTATATATAGTGAAATAGATAATATGGAACTGAAATTATACTAGTAAGAAATTCCGTTTAGATAATAAGAAAATACCTGCATTTTGGCAATCTTTTAAGAATTTTTTTCTAAGATTTATTATCATTTCTAACGTAACTTCCTTTTTCAATTTTGATTATTATTGTATTTTCAAACTTTGGTGTATTTCTAAATCAACCTCAAAAATATTAAAATGCATATACATGTACTTTTATATTAAAAATATAATATACAATATATATTTATACATAGTATATGATACATAGTATTTCGACGATTTTCATTCTTTTATTTTCAAGTTATTTTATTATATGTAATATCCATTTGTAAAGTGGGAAATTATTTTAATATTACATATTTTATAATATTAGTATATAATATAGTTTTTTATTTACTTTTGTACACTCCAATTTCAATATAATCCCGTTTATATTTTACAGACCGGATAAAACCGGAATAGCAATTATCGGCTAAATCCGGGACTGGACCGGATTTAGCTATTCCGATTTAGTTAAAACCTGAGTAAAACAGGATTTTCCAGTTTCATAACAGCCTTATTATACATTAATATATTGCCTTATTATATATTAATATACTTATTCTTGATTATTTAACCCCCTTATAAGCGAGCATTTTAAAAATAAGTATATAAAATATAATCTAAATATTTCCTGTAAAAATAACAGCCCTTTGTAAAACAACGAAAAGACGACTTTGATAGCAGAATTAATAGATAGTAAATGCAACCGCTGTTTGTATACTCATGGAACTGGTTTCGATTGGAACTACAAAACGAACTCGTGCTTTTGCAGAAATTTAGCAATTTGTGAATGTATAGCAGGTTTAACTCTAACTGATGGAATCTGCAAACATTACTCAAACAAAACTGGGCTCATTATTGGGCTGGCCGTTGGAATTCCGTTGGTCGTTCTGCTTGTAATTGCGATTATCATCATCGTTTTGAAGAAGAAACAGAATAAACAACCAAATGAAATTGTATTAATGGTTCCAAAAACGGACATGTTCATATGACATTCATTATAATTATATTTACTTTATTAATTATTTTAAATAGCTGGAAATTAAACATATTAAATATGTTTTAAATATAAGAAATGTGTTTATTTATAACTTATCAAATTCAACGAAATATTATATCTGAATCACTCACTGGAATCCGTGTGTATTATCAAATATGGAACTAATATAATTCAAAAAGTTATTTTATCTTTGATATAATAAGTCTAATGTTTATTAGATTCCAATTTTCATTTCTTGAATGTGCAATTTTGTTTTTATGCGATTAGTGTGTATTTATATCCGTACTGTGGTTGACACATCAGTTAGTTTGATTTTGGGGAACATTATTTTGTCTTTCTTTTTGAGTTAGTACTAGCCGACAACTTGAAATTGTTTAAAGTTTGGATGTGTTTATAGCAAGTTGAAATTTCTGATTTTATTACCCGTTATATGTAGTTTTGCAAGTTATTTCAAATCTATGAGCGGGTCCGCCTGCGTAAGCTCGTTATTTGACAGGTCAAGATACGTCAGTTGTTTTAGCGGTCTCAGCGCGGATATGCTCGTTATTTTATTGTACGAGACGTTCAATTTCTTAAGTTATCTTAAATACTAAAGTGTGGATACTTCAGTTATTAAATTAGCTTGAAGTTATAATTCGGTTAAATCCCTAAATGCATTTAAATGTGTTATTTGCTTCACTCCGTTCCAGTTGCAAAGTAGTTTGGTTAACAATCGCGTCTTGAGCAGTTCAATGTTTATTTCACAGCCCGAGATGTTCAGCTCTTGAATATTTTGATCTATAAAAGAAATGTCAACTTTTTTGTTGAAGGAAATGTCCAGAATTCTTAATTATCTAAAAGAACAGTTTAATTATTGAAGGGCGTTAAGTTGAAGAGAATTTTTGGATAAACCCAAGGACTAGATATTTGGGGTGTTGATATTATCCAGAGTTGATAAAGAGCAATCCTCTATCGTTAGGTGAGATAGAGCGCTGCTGGAGATTGAGGTTAGGTTTACGCACTTTATTATGGACAAATGGCTTACATCGAGCTGGCTAACAAAATCGACGCTGAATAAATCTGGATTGTGCTAAATAATTAACTGGCTGTTTTTCACCTCATTTTCGTACAATGATAGCATTTACAAATCATATTCTATTGTCATTGGAGTGGAGGTTAACTATACTATTTAATATTATTACTTATAAATTCATCTAACATTAAATCTTAGTCAAAAAATCCAACTAGTCACTTAACGTGATTTCCTCAACGATTTTGAAACTACAATATCTTTATCATTCATCACTAAGGCACAAGCGACTTAAACCGTTTCATTAGCATATATAGTAAATTTTATTGAAGTAAAAGTAAAGTGTATTATAATGATATTCGAAGTCACTAACACGATTCAACAACGTCCAACTTATTAAATAGTGAAGCGATGCTTTTAGAAAACTGAATGTGGTTCAAAGATAAAGTTTACAAATATTAGGACGTGAGTTACTTTAATGGACCAAATCTAGCACTTGTGCATTTGTGTGAATGGTTTATATTTTTAAGAAGTGTTACGGTTGAGTTTATTCTTTTTATTTAGTTGTAAACAAATTGTTATTCTTAAGTAGGCGAGATATATTGAAGCTTTTAAAAAATATTATATAGATGAGAGTTTATTTCGATTTTGATAACGTCAGTCGAATAAATTTCCTCCACACTAAATCTGGTTAGATTATTTAGTTCCAAGAGCGGAGATATATCAGATATATAATTTTCTTCTAAAACCAAGTATTGCAAGTCAATCAAAGGTTTTAGAGCTGAGATATCATAAACGTTATTATCTGATATATCTAATTATTTTAACTTCACCAAATACTAAATTAACGAAATGTCAAAATTAGTAACTCCACTAATATAAAGCTCTTCTAGATTAGTTAATTTTCGCAAGACAGACATTTCCGCTATTTTAGTGGAAGATATATTTAAAGCTTTAAGGTTTCTTAGATATTGTAAAGGAGTAATATCCACAACATTTTCAATAAACGACATAGACAAATCTTTTAAGTTATTTAATGAACCGAGTAATGTCCAATCTGCTATTTCATTAGCTGTTACATTTAGATTCTCGAGTTTATTTAAATTTTGTAGAGGAGTAATGTTTTATAACTTACACCAATATAAATTGAGATTAACGAGTTGCGTAAGTTTATTTATTGGAGATATGTCAATACCTTCATTTTTAGCCAAATTCAATTCGACTAAATTAGTAAGTGAACTTAAATCTTAAATATTTGTTAATCCACAGTTTTCCAGCGATAATTTCGTTAGTTTTGTTAAGAACTGTATTGGACTAATGTTAATATTTCTATTATTACTGAGATTTAATTCTTCAAGGTTCACAAACGTTGATAATACACTTATGTTGGTAATCCTATTCCCATTTAATGTTAATTTGACAAGGTTCACCATTGATTTTTAATCGTTTAATTACAGTTCTTCCTCAATGAATATTTAATATAATACACAGTACATTGCAATGGATAAGTTTTGATCGTTTAAACGGTGGATTTCCTCTCTGTTCTCAGAAAGATCTAATTCTTTGAGACGCGAAAATTTTGGGTTATTTTACATTTAAACTAATATGTTTTATGAACTCTTCATTCCATTATCTCGAAGACTTAGAACTTCTAAATTATTTAGTTTTAAATCATCCACATTTATAAAGCTGCATCTGTTGACGTAAAATTCTTTTATTTTGTCGTTAAATATATCTATTGTATCAAGTAAACAACAATCTATCGTGACTTTGGTTACATTCAATTTCTAAATAAAAGAAAGATCTGTTAGTTCTAACTCATCTTTTATAACAAGTTTGCCATCGATTATCGTATCTTAAAACTTATTTATCATGCGCTAGTCATATTCGGATAATTACTCCATATTATTTGAATCTGACATTGATTGGAGTGGTGTGAAAATTAAAATTTAGAAACAAAATTTTTGGTAACTAACCTAAGATGCAGTTCTAAAGTAAATTATATAAGCATTGTAACCCATTATAAGCAAGTTACAAATAATTTAACCTTGTTTTTTTAACATAAATCATTTAAATTCAATCGCTTAATAAGTTGCTTTAATAAGAGCTTTAGATTTAAGCAAGAGATTAACAATTACAATAAATAGTAGTTATATAATTTTAAACATGTAATTTAACATATAATATTAAACTCTCAGCTCTATCCAATGAATACAACAAAGTGTCAAAAATATTGATTCCTATATCGAAGTATAGTCTATATTACACATGAAGAGGTCATTGTACAAAGATCATTGTTATATAGCCTTAAAACGCGTAATAATATGTAATAATATGTCAAATAAATAGTAAAGAAAGCGAATGAAGCTAACGGTAGTAGCGTAGATTTTAGGGCTATGCTGATGCTAATTTTTTACTTTTAATATTATATCTTTTTATTACCATATAATTTTTTGAGATAAATCCTTGTTAATAGATATTTAAATAGTAATAAGTTACTAAAATTGGTATGATATTACAATAATATAAGACTATACTTACTTACATATTATATTCAGTTATTATACTATCAATCTTTGAATTTAATTCCAGCAAAACTAAGATTGTTACGATGACACCTTAAAACGTTATATATTTCCACTTAAACCTGTTTCAACTTAAAAACTCCAGAATAGTGAGATTGTATCTAGAGCAAATTAACCAAAACAATTATTATTTGCGTACCAAAGACGAAATACGTGCGCAAAATGGTTCCTGCGCACCAAACCCCCTAATTGTATCCCCCTTGTAAGCGAGCATTTCAAAACATTAATCTAACTCTTTCACTCCGTTTCCTAATAGAATTCGCTCGTTTGAATTTCATCGGCCTCGTTTTTAACCTTCGGAATTTTAACCGGGAGGGCCAAAACGTTCCACAAAATGGTCAGAATCAACGTGCAAATGAGGATGTTCTCCCAGAGCTCCCCTCCAATGGTGTACTTCATCCAGGGCTATTCTGGGATGTGCTTGGCCTTTAAAATCAGGTTTATAATGGTGAGGGACAGGGCGATGACGCACACGGAGCTCATCAATACAGCCGATATATACGTGTGACGCGGATTAAAGAGCTTACGCTGCTGATGGTCCGCCCAGCGCCTCTTTCCTAAACATTTGGTTTAGTCGCGCACCATGTTGAAGGCGTTGTTGAAAAGGGCGACCGCGAAGCCGATCATGCCCAGAGTGGAAGCGGGCACGTGGATGTCCATGGAAACCACATTCGTGCCCGGGATCTTCTGCATCGTTGAGCAGAAACAGCCGTCAAGAGTGATGCCGATCCAGCCGATCACGTAGAACACCTGAGAAGTGACCGCGGCAACCTTGTTGATCACCACGTTCCTGCGGTACACGAAGAAGCTGAGCGGGATGTCGAAAACTATCAGCCACCAGAGGCAGCAGGAAAACAAAAGATAGTACTTCGGGTTCTTGCTGTCGTCTCTGGACCCCAGCTCCGAGAAGGTGTTGTTCCAGGGCGCGTAGAAGTTCGTGCGGCTGTGCTCGCGCTTCCACACGTTCAGGTCGAAGGTCACCCAGGCTGCTACCATGAAGGCCGTGAAGCCCAGGAGCATGACCGCGCAGTACACCAGGAGCTGCGCTCGGGTGTTGAAGTGGCCTTGAAGTATTCTTTTTATCCAGTTGAGACAACTTTTGAACGTCATTTAGAGTGGTAATATTTTAATCATTAAAAATATTTAAATGAAATGATATAATATAATACAATATAATAGAATAAATCTGATTGGAAATCTGAGACTTTTAATATTGATGATTAAAAGCTATTTTAATTGTTGGTTCGGAAAGATGCATTAATGTATATAACTAATATATACTCATCAATAATAAGATAATTATAATATGACAGTTAAATATAATGAAAATTATTACTATGTACATATCAGCTATATTAATGCCTCACTTTATTGTAACCTTATCATCAGTACTAAGGCTCAATTTAATCATTCCATATTCATCTCGTAAATCGTGACAATCCACAAAACCAATATAATTTAATATGATCTAATTAGACTAGAATATTAATATGATTTAGTAAACGGTCCATAAATATATGCTCTGCTTGTATACATTTATTTTTATCTACAATATATTTAAAAATTATCTAAAGATTTTATCGAAAGATTTTAAAATATAATTATAAGATTTTATAATTTATATGTATGAATAATAATGTTAATTATTTATCAGCTTAATTAGTTGCAAATATTTTCACATCAAATGATGTTAATGTTTGCAGCTCTATAATATATCAATTAAGAAGTATAGTATACATATCTAGACTGTTATGGAGATAATAGCTAAATATCGCTAAGCCGTGACGAATTCAAATTTGTGATAGATTTATAGATTGTAAATACAAATTGTGCTGTATTTCCCAATTCTATAAGTGCAAACCTTACTGTATCAAACATATTAATTCCAGATACACTCTAACTACTTGTATATAACTTTAATTTTCTCAACACAACACGATTAGAGTTTAAAATACCGACTCATGATTCACTCGGAAATATAATCGATCTAAACGCGTATGATGAAGAATTCTACGCAATACTTGATATTTTTAGTTACACAGAATTTACTAGAGTTGAGTTAACTGTTTTTGATGACGTACGGTCTGATTTGGAGAATTGTTTCTCATCTTTGTAAATATAACTGGACACTGATAACTTTATTTTAGACATATCTCCAACAAAAGCATGCATATAGTAAATTACATTGTAATCCAGTCCAACTGACAAAACCTTTATATCGTAAACGTCAATTAAACTTGGAACATATTCTTTTGATTTAGATTTAACTCATTTTGTAAATAAATATATCGCAAATAACAATTTTAGCATTTAAATATTCCCAAATACTGATGAAATGATGGATATTCTTGCGGACACTAATCTTAAAGCAATTTTATCATTATTTTCTCAATAAGGATTAACTAATGTTTAACTAAATTACAGAATTTATAATTTTAAGAGTGTTTAATCAGTTGTATTTACGCAGTCTTAAGTATTCCTATATACAATACATTCAAGTCAAGTTCATGGGTTCGAAGTCTATTTTAAATATTTGACAGCTGCTGATATTCATACAACTCTATAATCTCTTTCGTATGATGAAATTTAATATCGTTTAACGGGTAGAATTGGCGATACAGTATATTAGGTTTCAAGTTATTTTAGTCCTCCATTCAATGATTCTCTTTTAAGAATTGATTTTCCGTGTGATAAAGGTTCTTTATTTGAATAAGCTGCTTGCGCGAAATAGTACTATGATGATTTTACTTCTGAGGAAAGACCAGTGTATTCTCTAGATATTTTATTTTTGAATTAGAGGCATCTGGTGTATAGATTGAAAACGAGCCTTGAACCTATTTATGACTGTTGGACCATTACCAGGAGCAGAATAAATAACAATTAGTTAATTTTGGAGTTAATTTTCGATGCTGTTGCTTGTTTGGATGTTTAACTGAGCGAATCTGGAAATTTATATTTGATAACTGAAAATGGATTCGAATTGGTTGATGTGAAAACGAGTGGAATCGATTATAACGTAATGAGCTGGGATTGCAAGTAGTTCACGATTGACGTATGTGGAGCGGTATAAAACGGAGCAGAACTAATCTACCAATTCGAATATGAGGGGTACATAAACTAATTCGTCGTCAATATGTTCAAACTTGAAAATTACTAACAATCAACAATCAGTGTGGTTGTTGTTGGAAGCATTTTTATCATCTGCTCAGTTATCATTACCTGGGCACATATTATATTCACACAAAAGATCATTAAAAGCAAAAATTCTGGGAAAAATAAACTTAAAGCTGAAGTGAAGTGAATTTAATGCTGCATATTTATATAATCGTTTAAATGAAATATATAAGAGTTAATATAGTAATTTAATTGTCACAATCACCTATAAATGATAATATTATGAAAAATTATCAAAAATTACATTGAATTAATTATACTTATTATAATGAGAATTCTACATTTTCATGACTTACCATTTCTTTAATACAAGCTAATCGTTGATATATGATTCCAAATACGTATGTGCAAAAAATATTACCATAATAGACAGAAAAATAGTCGTAAAGTTACACCTTTACACAAATACACATGTTTAACAGATGTTAGAATTCATTTGGTGTTGTTAATATGTAAATATAGTAGCATGTGTCACTATAATACTTTTACCTAAAAATAGATTTGAAATTACTTGATGTTGTTTTGTGTAAGAGCCGTGTAGTGTATAATAGAAAATATTTTATTCAAAATATGATCTAATTTTACATAAATATTTGAGTTTAAAAAAATCCAAAAATAATTATAAAAATTCAAAAAAATTCAAAAAATAAAAAATGCATAATTATTATTCGGTTGACTTAATATACAACTTGGGTATTTCTAATCTCGAATACAGTATGTAACACACAACATTATAAATTTCATTAAAATACACAGGACACAATAATTGTTATCTCGCTTAAAATTAAAAATAGCTCCACTACATAACAACAAATGACTGATGAAGCCCCCTACGAATGTGACACATCAAAGTATTATTATCCTTACAAAGTTAATAATAAATGTGTTTGTAATTTGAATTTAGTTGAAATAGATGGATAATGTCTATGCAATACAAGACTTGGTTTTTAGTTATATTAGTAAAATGATAACTGTGAATGTAAAAATGAGGGTAAGTTTTTGTATTTGTCAGCTACAAAATTACGATGTGTACCTTGTGATGAACTCCATGGTTAAATTCTAGTCAACGGTAAGTGCACATGTGCAGATGGCTACAAATAATCACAATATCCTTTATCTTGCAATAAATGTGCAGAGAACCAAATTTTATTAAATAACACATGTATTTGCGAAGCAACAAATGTTGAAGGAACTTGTAACAATAAAACTCATATGAATTTAGCATAGGTGTCATTAATTGTGTTATTAGTTTTTGTTTTGTTCTTTATTGTCTTAATTCTTAGAGATAAAATTAAGAAATTGATTTAAATCGATAAAAACTACAAAAAATAACAAGCAAAACAGTAAACAGTACAAGTTCAAAAAATAAGAAGAAGCTAGCTGATTATATGTAACAAAATTGTGTGAATATTATATTATTATATATTTTATACTGGTGTGATATTAGTAATTAATTTTCTTAAAGCAAAAATACTAAAATATTTCGCATTTTTCACATCTATAAATATAGTTCAAAATAATAAATAATAATTTAACTATTACTGAACTTTAGATTAAGCTTAATTTATAATTTTTGAATAATTGTTTATAAATTCAAAGCCCTATCAATTTTAGTAAAATAATCACTGAATTTTATTTTTGATTTTGACGAGTTCGATTTTGACTTCTTTCATTTCTTTTCTGAGTTCATCGATTTGTTTTTGTTGTGTTTTGATTATTTTCAGCATTTCTTTTTCCGTTTCCTTTTGTTTCTTCTCCTTTTCTGTCATTTTGAACGAGTCCAGGCTATTTATCGGTTCGTAATTTGATAGTATATCCAATTTGGTTTATTACAGTTTATCCTCCGGCTGTACAGAATTTCGGGGTGGTTTTAAATTATCCTTATTTAATTATTTATTTGGTTATCCAAAGTTATCTTATGAGATGATTTGCTTTGGAACGGGAGTGGCAGATTTTCGGGGTGATTTGGGCGTTCGTGGCGAAAACGGTTCGAACGAGAGTTTGTTCTGAATGGCCGGGTTCGAGATGAAGGGATCATTTTTCGGTTTCAGGAACTCAATTTGCGCGTTTATGTTCTTCGACTGCTGAAGGAGCAAATCAATATCCGAAAGTATCTCAATGTCCTAGATTTGCTTCGAATCGCGTTTTTGCTCCTTTAAACGTTAAAACTATGATTGAGTCGCTTGCAAGCACGCATCTGATTGGAATAAAGGCTACTTAGTTGAATTGTATTGAGCGGTGTAAAAGGACTCTTTTTGATCCTGTTGGGCTGAGATTAGAGCGTAGGTGCTCGAAACGGCCTTGCCTAAATATACGCATCTGCTTGTTTTGAAGAATGCGGGCATTATCATGTTGAGCAAGTCCTTCCCGGTCCACTTGGCGTTCATTTCCTTGAATTCCTCTCCGTTGTCAATGTAAAAGAAGAATTTTTATAACTGTATTGACGTTCCAGAAGCTGGGAGCTCGTAATAATTCACACTGAGCACTCTCAACAGTAAATAAATGAGAGCGAGGCTGTTGTAGTACTCCAAATCAGGATTGAACGACATCAGATAGTTTATTTTCAACTATTATGCAATGTCAGCTCCCATGCGCACTGTGAGCGGGACGCTCACCTTATTTCTGAGATATTCTTAAACTGTTTAGAGTTTGTTCGCATCAAAATTCTCGAGGTTGTTCGGAGGAGAGATGAGATTTATGAGTGAGTTTCTGCATGAAAGTTTAAGCGGTTCTTAATCGTCAAGTGGAACTTAGCAGAACGATTTTATGTTTTTGAACGGTTACGGAAGGAGTTTTTACATCAGTTCAAGCAGTTCGTCTGAGTCAAATATGTTGTCCACTGCTTTCAAAACACACAACGTATTTGAATACAGGGACTGCGGATTTATTACCGGATTTGTAATTATTTGGGACGAAATAACATCAATTGGAGCAACGGGGCTTATATTTTACTATTTTTGCGTAAGAGCTGACAGGATCACCAAATATAAAGAGTCCAGACCCCGGAAAAGTAAATTCGAATCCAAGTTCGAAACAATCTTCGAGTGCTTCTGCACAAAGTTGTACAGGCTCTGCGATGTTGTGGATTTGTTCATTGATGTGAAAAATTTTGAAAATTAATATTTTCTATTTTATTGAATAAGAAGTAAGAAAGTAGAAAACTAAAAATAGAATAGAATCTCACTAACAAAACTCAATAGTTTCTAACTAATCCAAGAGCTAAACAATGCTTCTAGAAAACTTTAGATGATTAATAGTTAAATTTTACATCAATTAAGGTATCCGTCTCTTCATAGATTACACACTGGTATTTATATGTTTTCGTTTTAAGTTCGTATTTTAAAGAAGAATTGTGGATGTGTCAATGTTCTTTATCTAGCTATAAATACGTTGTTCTTATTCAATTGGCTAAATTTAATCGTTAATATAAAAATATTGAAAGTTGGGGTGTTTTTGTAGATTCTAAATATTTGTAATCCTATTATCATTCAGATACAATTTGATCAAATTTTAAAGTTAAATAAGTGGAGAAATATCATTTATATAATTATCCACAAGAATCAATTCTTATAAGTTAACTAGAGGTCTTAAAGCAGAGATATAGTAAAGTCCACATTTACTCAAATCCAATTTTCTTAATTTTATTAAATATTGCAATGATGTAATATCAACATTACAGTTTTAAGTCATAATAAGTTATTCTAAATTAATTAGTTTCCTTAAAATTGAAAAATCTTAAATTTCACTACATGTTATGTTTAAATACGTTAAGTTTAATAGGTATTGTAGAGGAGATATATCATTAAAAGTATTATTCGATATATCTAAGTATTTCAAATTAATTAATGAACGTAATATCGAAATATCATCAATTCCACTGGCCCCAAGTTGCAGATACATGAGTTTTGTTAGATTATTTAAAGGAGAAATATCAATTCTATTATTATCAGACAAATTTAAACTAATTAAGGTTGTAAGAGAACTTAAAACTTAAATATCTGTTAGGTTACAACTGTCTAATGACAGTTTTGTTAGCTTAGTTAAATGTTATATTGGGTTAATGTTAATTTTATAATTCTTTGAAAGATTAAGTTCTTCAAGGTTCATAACCGTTTCCAATACATCAATATCTGAAATATCATTCCCTACTAAAGTTAATTTGACTAGATAAATCATCGATTTTTGGTCGTTCAGTTTGTCAACTAATAAGTTTTCCCTATTATTTGTAGGTTCCGAATTCTAACGAATATCTTTCATTTTTTAATGTATTTTCTAAAGCCAAGTATAATTCTCTGATAAATCTAACTCTTTAAGTTATGAAAAATATTTACTATTTTGCATTTTGATTAGAATTTTATTTGTATTCTCCATTTAATTTCCTCGAAGTTATAGTATTTCGAGGTTATTTAGTTAAATATTAAGAACATTATGAAACCCACTATTAAAAATATATAATTCTTTAATTGTATCGCAAGTTATAGCTCTAATAATATTTTTACATCCGTAAAGCGCTAACTTTGAAATTTGTAAATATTTAATAAAATCAAGAGTTGTTAGTTCTTAATTGTCCTTTATTTCCAAAATACCATGGTGTACTTAATTTTAAAACTATTATATCAAATGCTAATCTTATTCTGACATTTCTTCAATTTTAATTGCCTCATTATTATTTTACATTTGGCTGGTGTGAAAAGTGTGTTTGATTATTATATATTTAACATAATATACATATGCTTGAACTAGGTGAACTGGAGTTGAACTAAATGGTGATTAAAGATTACAAAAAAGCTTATTGCATTAAAAAAATAAAAATGTGATAAATCTAGTTTTCATTTCAGTTGTGAGGTTGGTCTTTGTCCCATGACGAGTTTTGCGCTTTTAACGCGTTGGTCAAGTTAACTGGCTCTTCCGTTTGAGCTTGCGCTGGTGAGTCTCATGAGTGAGCTGAGTTTGACTTCTGTGAATTTTTGCAGTTGTTTCATTTTCGTTTCGTTTTTGATCAGTGAGTCGTCGTTTACGCATTTGAGTCCGAATCTGGTGGGGCTTTCGTTGTATTGAGCGATTCCTCCAATCATTTGTCCGTCACCGCATAAGTTGTTCATGTGCCATTCTCCTTCGAAAACGGATCCGTCTTTCATTTTGAGTGTTCCAGGTCCGTTTCTGAGTCCGTTTTTGAACACACCGGTATATACATTCTGGTTAAGGTCCGTTTAAGTTCCCGTTCCGTGTTTAAGGTCGTTCTGGAATTGTCCTGTGTATTTCTCGGTTGCTGTTACTTCCGTTCCGTGTCCGTTTTTGCGCCCGTTTTTGAATTCTCCCTCGTAAACGGAGTGTGGAGTGGTTAGTTTCCCCTTTTTTGGTTTGTTCAGTTCGAAAGTGCCTTCAAATTGTTCGTTTGTTTGAATTAGAACCCCTTGAAGGAGGTTCATATTTTGTAAGTGGCCGATGAAAACGGTTCCATTTTGGTAGTGGAGCTCTCCAGTTCCGTGTGGGTTACCATTTAATGTCTGCCCTTGGTAGGAGTCACCATTTGTATAATGTATGGTTGTGTCGTTTTAGTTCAATGCGTCATCTGTGAATTGGCCTGTAATCTCTCTGTTGTGCAATTTAATCTTTCCAAGTCCGTTTCGTTTGTCGTTGAAGAATTATCCGGTATATATAGTTCCGTCAGCGTACTCCATCGTTCCTTATCCTTATTTTTTATCCCTTTTAAACTGGCCCCTATAAATTGTCTTTTAGCAGGTGACGAATCCGGACTGGG
This sequence comes from Hexamita inflata, assembly GCA_963988835.1. NCBI lineage: Eukaryota > Fornicata > Diplomonadida > Hexamitidae > Hexamita > Hexamita inflata. The sequence continues at coordinate 120,487 of CAXDID010000051.1, forward strand.
GCCTGCTGTACCCGAATTTCAAATCCCTGTACACCTAAACCCCACTCCCCTCCCTGTGGTCATCAGCGAATTACCCCTCGTACTCCCCTTATAAGTCGATTAACGTGCCCACACCGTGCCTCATTCCGTTTTTGAATTGTCCTCTGTAAATCTCTCCGTTTCCGCCCGACCAGACACCGTTCCCGTCCATTTACCCGCTCTAAAACGTTCCGTCGTAGACCGAACCGTCAAGATAAACCACCCTCCCGAACCCGTGGGGCTACAATTTTAGAATGTCGCCTGAGTACTCCTCACCGGTGATGTAGATTATTTTCGCGTGATTTCGAGCTGAGAGGCCGTCAAAAACAGCGTAGATCTTGTTCCCCTCGGCGGTGGTTAAAACGCCTTGGCCGCACGGCTTGTCCTTGTCCCAAGCTCCCTCGTAAACGGACCCGTCCTTGTATGTGTTCACACCGAAACCGGCTCGCATACCCATTTAAAAACTGCCCGCGTAGGCCTGGCCGTCTGCCATGTCCAAACGGCCCTGACCGTGACGCATGTTCCGCAAATACTTGCCCTGGTATATATTCTGCTAATACGTTAATAACTGCTCGCGCATTTCATTCTTGTTCATTGAAGTGAGCGGAATTAAAACAAATAACTTAATAAAATGCAAAATACAAATATTTATAAAAATCAAACACAAATTTCAATTTTTGAGAAAGAAAATACATAACAACATGATTTGCGCTACTTGCATCATACAACGATTTACATGTTAGTATATTAGTTCGCATTATTTGCATTTTAGTTTTACCTCTACTGTATTTTTTAGCTTTTTAAAATATAATACAAAGAACATTTAATTTAGAAGCTTGATAGATTGAGAATAATTCTTCTCAAAATATTTTGTGTAAGATTAGATGGTTTGAGCAGTTTAATCATTTCTGATCATGCATCTTAATCGCGTTTAGATTTTGAAGAAAAATTTTTGAAGTAAAAATTATGAAAATGCATATTAACATAAATCTATCATTATAATATTTTCCACACCTTTTCTTGTTGTAATGGTATGTCTAACTATTTAATGAAACTGAAATCTAACACCTTAGACTCGTGGTCCAAGACTTCATATGAAACGCCTCAATGCCCCACATCACTGGATGCTCCACAAGATGGGTGGTATTTATGCCCCAAGACCATCTGAAGGTCCACACAAGATAGCTGAGTGCCTCCCATTGACCCTCATCGTCCGCAACCGCCTCCACTTAGCTCGCGACATGCGTGAAGCTGGTATGGTCATCCGCCAAAAGAACATTGCCGTTGACGGTAAGCCAAGAATGGACGAAGGTTATCCAGCTGGTTTCATGGACGTTCTCACCGTTGCCAAGACCAACAAGAACTATCGTATCATGTATGACACCAAGGGCCGTTTCCAACTCCTCCCAATCAAGGCTGAGGAAGCTCAATACAAGCTCTTGAAGATCAAGGCCATCACCACCGGTGAAAAGGGTATCTTCTATGGTCACACTCACGACGGCCGTAACATCCGTTTCCTCGACGTCTCCATCCAAACCTCTGATACCATCAAGTTCAACCTCAAGACTGGTGAAGTTTCCGAAGTTGCCAAGTTCGAAACCAACGCTCTTGCCCAAGTCACCGCTGGTAAGAACTGTGGTCGTATCGGTAAGATCGCCGCTGTCACCAAGTATGACGGTTCCCACACCATGGTTCAACTCGTTGACTCTGAAGGCCAAAAGTTCATCACCCGCCAAGACAACGTTTTCGTCCTCGGTAAGGAAAAGTCCCTCGTCACCATCCCATCCTCCAACGGCGTCCGTGCTAACATCACCAAGAACAGAGAACTCCGTCTCAAGTCTCTTGAAAAGCAACACAAGCAAGAGTGATTCTACTAATTTTAAAGAACCTTGTAACATTAATGTCTTACCTAATATTTTTTCTTTATATATTAAGATTCGTATTATTATAATAGATAAATGAAAATAAAGTAAACAAAATAATAAAATCATTTTTCCAGCTTCTCAAACATTTGTATATATTAATTGTATGTTAAACTTATACCATCTCCGAACATTTCTAATAGTTGTTCAGTTTTCTTTTAATCAACATCTAAACCCATTTTTCGAAAAATAGCAAATAGTTCATCTCTTTCAATTGTTCCTGATTAATTAGAGTCACAAATAAAAAACAATGTTTGAACTAGACTATGAGTCTTTCCATTCATAAAACAATATATAAATTAACGAAACTCGTCATAATCTAAATTACCATTATTATCGACATCCGCTGTTAAAATAACAGCGGCTATATCAGCTGTATCAGCGTCTATTCCCAAGTAATTAAGTGCTACGACAAGTTCATGTATATCCACGGTTCCATTTTTATCATTATCGGCAGCTGTGAAAAAATCTTTAATATACTATTCAGAACAGTGTTTAATGTTATATTAGTCAATAACAATAGCTTATTCAGGAGGTTGTGGTAAATCAGTTGTGCAGCCCATTGAAGTGAATATCTATATTTATTTGTATTAAATATTTTGTATAATATATTATATATTCATGAATTATACTAGATATTCACTTAATAACACTTCAATTATTATGGGTTGTGCTGCCGCGAGGCCTCCAGAAGCTGATGAGTCTACACTCTATACTGACGAATAAGGAATAAGGCATTGTTCTCATTAGTATGTTAGAGATTATTTTGATCATTCAGACTCAGACAAATCAGGATCAGTAGATGCTAATGAATTAATTAACATATTGATTTCTTTAGGAACTTAAATAGATGATGAAACAAGTAAAAATATAGCAGCTACAATAATAGTGGCAGACGATAATGAAAATGGGATCTTAGACTTTGAAGAATTTTCTTAATTTTTATACTCTTTTCTTAATGCTAAATCTAATGACTTAAAAAGTATTCTGTTCTTCATATGTGATGGAGATTAATCTGGAAGAATAGATGCGTCTGAATTAGTTTAAGTTTTAGAAAAATTGGGTAGTAAAACTGAGTTAAACAAAGCTGAACAACTTATTGAAATGTTTTCGGATAGATTAGATGGCACAATTGATTACAAAGGATTTATTAAATTGATGATTTAATTAGATGTAAAGTGATAATATTTTTATGATTACTTTCACATTCCCTCAAATAGTTAGTTGATAACCATCTCAACGTTTCCATTGCACACTTCAAGTAATTGTAAAATTTCTTCATCGCTGGCAACTATACCCATTGATTTAATCATTTCCAATTCCTAAGCCCATTTTGTGCTAAGTTGCTGCATCATTGCTTATTAAGCAGCTCCCTATTAAGCAGCCTATTATTATGTCACTTATTATTATCTAGGTTGTTGTTAAGCTGGTCCTCTAAATTGTTAACCACCAAAACCACCTGTTTTAGACATTTATCTAGCTTATTTTAACATTTGTCTGTATTGTTCTGGGTTAGACATTAGGCTAGAAACCATTGGATTACCAGCGCTCATTTGTTAGATTTACTGTTATACCATTGGATTACTCATGTAAGCAGCAAATTGAGCTGGATCATCTATTATGGTATCTAAAAATTATGCTACCATTGGATCATTCATCATTTCCATAGCTTATTACATATCAACCCCTCCCATTTATGATGGCATTCCCATTTGTTACATTTATTCCTATAATTTTGGCATGGGTGGCATTGAAGGAGTAGTTTGCAATGGTTTTTTCTGCTGATTGATAGATTGTAAATATGATTTTGGAAGTGGATCTGCGTCTTCTGGTTCTTTCTTTGGGATATTTTAGCCAGCCTTCTTTTACTGTTCAGGAAGGAACCAATCTTGTGCTTGTTATGGTTGACCCATATGAGTAGCTGTAACATCAGCTAAATCAGCTTATAATTTTTGTAACATTTCTGGACCTCCTGGAACATTTTAAAGATTGGCCATCATTTAATCTTATTAGCGCAACAGTTCTTCATATTTTACTGGATCAGACATAACATCTGCGAGTTATTTCATGACTTCAGGATCTTCAAGGGCTTCCGCTAACTCTGGATTCTTTTTAGCTAAATCCTACATAATAGGATTATTGGTCATTTATTGTTTAATGAATTCTGGATTGTTAAACATTTGTTTTGCTATCGGATTATTCATCATTTGACGCATAAAATCTGGATTGTTCATCATATCCATAGGATTGGCGCCGTGTTATTGAGCTGGAGCTTGTGGAGCAACAGGTGCAGATTTTACTTCAGGAAGTTTAGTCTCCTAAGTTTATATTGATTGTACTTTACGGATTGTAACTTATATGACTTGACCTTCAGTAATTCTATTTTCTTCAAGTGTTTTTTGGTCCTTTAAGATTTGTTAAGCACAAATAAGTCTTATTTGATCAGCAGGTGTTTTAAGTTTTTCTGCAGCCATATCAACAAGGACTTTACCTAAATCAGATGGTTGAGCTTCCACGTCAAAAGTCTCACCGGTTTTTAATACTTTTAATACTAATTTCATTGATTAATAGAGGAGTGAAAAGAAGGTTTTACACTATAGAATAAAAATATTTTTCTATAATAATGAATGAAAAATATAAATTTTAAAGCAAAGAAAGGTGTGTTATACAAAAGGTGAATTTGGTTGCTTACGCTTAATATCTAAATAATATTAAATACGCTCACATGCTTCTAGGACCTTCACCATCATGTGGATCTTTGATGAAAGTACCTCCTTTTCTATCAAGGTCAAGCTCAGGAAATAGCCAATCTATTCTATAGCATTCATGCCCTTTTCTTAATGTCCTTTTTACGCATTTAACTTCTTACCCGAAATATATATTGTGTTTCTTTAAATAGTTATCTGATGGATTGTCGTCTTCAATAAGTAATTATGTTCTGACATCGGAATCCTTCATTTTAGCGGCAGTTGGTTTGAATTGCATGAATATATTCAGTGAATCGTCAACAGTATTATTATATTCAATGGATGTGATAATGCAAGTTCCAGTTGATTCTTTGTACATGCATTTTTCATCATCTGGTCCACGAGGGTGGTGGTGATGGCTGTCATTGTATCCTTCACTTTTATATTACTCTCTGTTACAGTTATCTGCTTTGTAAGCACCATCATACGTGGAGCCATTTTTGTAGATTTCGTATTCATTTTGCTTTTCTATACATGGGTATTGTCTTTCTTCAGGTGTGTCTTCGAATCCAAAGTGAAGTAGCTAGAGACTCACTTGTAGAATCATAAAACGTTAGTGAAGTGGTAAACTCAATAATTTTTGGAATTCGTGTATTTAATCAAATAATAGTTGCGTTTTGTGTAATAACTTTTCATTATTGTGATTTATGATGATAATTTCATCAATTATATTTCAACTGTTTAAAATTAGATTGTTGGATTAAAAGACATTCTTTTTGATCATTGGTTTAGAAAGGAAAGGAAATGTGATGATCAGAGAAAAAACGTAATTTACGGTGCGATGTCTTTCTATTTCAACTGTTTAACCGGTGTACTATTATTACTAGCTAAACTTATACTTGAATTTCAATATATTTTCACTCTATTTCTTCAATGTTTGTTCCGATTGAATCGTTTTTCCACCGTTCCTCGATCCAATTCTTCTCTTCTGTTTTCTTTATTTCTTCTTTTTGTTCAATTTTATTTTATTGGATTATTTATTCGTTTTGAACTTCTTTTTCTCTTTAATTTTGTTATTCATTTAATTGCATTTAAAATTTTTCTTTAGCAACTTTTTCTTGAATGTCTTTTTCAGCCTTAAGTTCAGCTTGCTCGTGCTCCTGGGCTTCTTGAGTGGCCTTCGCCTCTGCTTCTGCCTTGAGTCTAGCTTGTTCTTCTCTGGCCGCGTCTTCCCTCGCTTTCTTGGCCGCCTTGGCCTTCTGGGACTTGGTGAGCTTCTTCTCTGGCTGGGCTTCTTCCTGCTCCATGGCCGGCTCTGGCAGCTGCACCTCGGTCTGGACGACTTCTGGCTCTACGTTGGCTACCTGCTCTTAAACAGCGTGTTCCTGGACTTCTGGCTCTACTGCGACGTGCTCTTGGACTTCGAGTTCTACAGCGGCTGGCTCTTGCACTTCAACTTCTTGTACGTTTTGCTCTGGCTTTTCTGGCTCTTGGGCGATTTACTCTTGGACTTCCGCTTCTTGGACGACTGGCTGCGCTTCGGCTTCCTGGACCTCTGGCTTCTGCTCTGGCTGTTCGGCGGCGGTATCGAGATTCTGGGCTTCGGCTTCTGGAAGGGCGTGGAGTTCGGCTTGCTGTTCTTAAACGTGTTCTTCCGGCTTCTGCTCCTCTGGCTCTTGAACTTCTGGCAGAGGCTCCTGAACGCGCTCCTGGGCTTCTTGAGTGGCCTTCGCCTCTGCTTCTGCCTTGAGTCTAGCTTGTTCTTCTCTGGCCGCGTCTTCTCTCGCTTTCTTGGCCGCCTTGGCCTTCTGGGACTTGGTGAGCTTCTTCTCTGGCTGGGCTTCTTCCTGCTCCATGGCCGGCTCTGGCAGCTGCACCTCGGTCTGGACGACTTCTGGCTCTACGTTGGCTACTTGCTCTTAAACAGCGTGTTCCTGGACTTCTGGCTCTACTGCGACGTGCTCTTGGACTTCGAGTTCTACAGCGGCTGGCTCTTGCACTTCAACTTCTTGTACGTTTTGCTCTGGCTTTTCTGGCTCTTGGGCGATTTACTCTTGGACTTCCGCTTCTTGGACGACTGGCTGCGCTTCGGCTTCCTGGACCTCTGGCTTCTGCTCTGGCTGTTCGGCGGCGGTATCGAGATTCTGGGCGTCGGCTTCTGGAAGGGCGTGGAGTTCGGCTTGCTGTTCTTAAACGTGTTCTTCCGGCTTCTGCTCCTCTGGCTCTTGAACTTCTGGCAGAGGCTCCTGAACGCGCTCCTGGGCTTCTTGAGTGGCCTTCGCCTCTGCTTCCGCCTTGAGTCTAGCCTGTTCTTCTCTATCCGCGTCTTCCATAGCTTTCTTGGCCGCCTTGGCCTTCTGGGACTTGGTGAGCTTCTTTTCTGGCTGGGCTTCTTCCTGCTCCACGACCGGCTCCGGCAGCTGCACCTCGGTCTGGACGACTTCTGGCTCTACGCGGGCTACCTGGTCTTAAACTGCTTGCTCCTGGACTTCCAGCTCTACAACGACGTGCTCTTGGACCTCGAGTTCTACAGCGGCTGGCGCTTGCACTTCTGCTTCTAGTACGATTTACTCTTGGACTTCAGCTTCTAACAACCCACCCTGGACTACCAGCTGCGCTTCGGCTTCCTGGACCTCTGGCTTCTGCTCTGGCTGTTCGGCTGCGTTGTCGAGAATCTGGGCTTCTGCTTCTGGAAGAGCGCGTAGTTCGGCTGGCTGTTCTAAAACGAGCTCTTCCGGCTTCTGCTCTTCTGGCTCTTGAACTTCTGGAAGAGGCGCTTGAACGCGCTCCTGGGCTTCTTGAGCGGCCTTCGCCTCTGCTTCCGCCTTGAGTCTGGCCTGTTCTTCTCTGGCCGCGTCTTCTCTCGCTTTCTTGGCCGCCTTGGCCTTCTGGGACTTGGTGAGCTTCTTTTCTGGCTGGGCTTCTTCCTGCTCCACGACCGGCTCCGGCAGCTGCACCTCGGTCTGGACGACTTCTGGCTCTACGTGGGCTGTCAGGTCTTAAACTGCTTGTTCCTGGACTTCTGGCTCTACAACGACGTGCTCTTGGACCTCGAGTTCTACAGCTGCTGGCGCTTGCACTTCTGGTTCCTGTACTACCTGTTCTGGCTTTTCTGGCTCTTAAGCGATTTACTCTTGGACTTCAGCTTCTTTAACGATTTACTCTTGGACTTCTGTTTCGTGGACGACTTGCTGCGCTTCGGCTTCCTGGACCTCTGGCTTCTGCGCTGGCTGTTCGGCGGCGTTGTCGAGAATCTGGGCTTCTGCTTCTGGAAGAGCGTGGAGTTCGGCTGGCTGTTCTAAAACGTGCTCTTCCGGCTTCTGCTCTTCCGGCTCTTGAACTTCTGGCAGAGGCGCTTGAACGCGCTCCTGGGCTTCTTGAGTGGCCTTCGCCTCGGCTTCCGCCTTGAGTCTGGCCTGTTCTTCTCTGGCCGCGTCTTCTCTCGCTTTCTTGGCCGCCTTGGCCTTCTGGGACTTGGTGAGCTTCTTTTCTGGCTGGGCTTCTTCCTGCTCCGCGGCCGGCTCTGGCAGCTGCGCCTCGGTCTGGACGACTTCTGGCTTTACGTGGGCTGTCAGGTCTTAAACTGCTTGTTCCTGGACTTCTGGCTCTACAACGACGTGCTCTTGGACCTCGAGTTCTACAGCGACTGGCGCTTGCACTTCCGGTTCTTGTACTACCTGCTCTTGCTTTTCTGGCTCTTAAACGATTTACTCTTAGACTTCAGCTTCTTTAACGATTTGCTCTTGGACCTCTGGCTCTTGGACGACTTGCTGCGCTTCGGCTTCCTGGACCTCTGGCTTCTGCGCTGGCTGTTCGGCGGCGTTGTCGAGAATCTGGGCTTCTGCTTCTGGAAGAGCGTGGAGTTCGGCTGGCTGTTCTAAAACGAGCTCTTCCGGCTTCTGCTCTTCTGGCTCTTGAACTTCTGGCAGAGGCTCTTGAACGCGCTCCTGGGCTTCTTGGGCGGCCTTCGCCTCGGCTTCCGCCTTGAGTCTGGCCTGTTCTTCTCTGGCCGCGTCTTCTCTCGCTTTCTTGGCCGCCTTGGCCTTCTGGGACTTGGTGAGCTTCTTCTCTGGCTGGGCTTCTTCCTGCTCCGCGGCCGGCTCTGGCAGCTGCACTTCTGTCTGGACGACTTCTGGCTTTACGTGGGCTGTCAGGTCTTAAACTGCTTGTTCCTGGACTTCTGGCTCTACAACGACGTGCTCTTGGACCTCGAGTTCTACAGCGACTGGCGCTTGCACTTCCGGTTCTTGTACTACCTGCTCTTGCTTTTCTGGCTCTTAAACGATTTACTCTTGGACTTCAGCTTCTTTAACGATTTACTCTTGGACTTCTGTTTCGTGGACGACTTGCTGCGCTTCGGCTTCCTGGACCTCTGGCTTCTGCGCTGGCTGTTCGGCGGCGTTGTCGAGAATCTGGGCTTCTGCTTCTGGAAGAGCGTGGAGTTCGGCTGGCTGTTCTAAAACGAGCTCTTCCGGTTTCTGCTCTTCTGGCTCTTGAACTTCTGGAAGAGGCGCTTGAACGTGCTCCTGGGCTTCTTGAGTGGCCTTCGCCTCGGCTTCCGCCTTGAGTCTGGCCTGTTCTTCTCTGGCCGCGTCTTCTCTCGCTTTCTTGGCCGCCTTGGCCTTCTGGGACTTGGTGAGCTTCTTTTCTGGCTGGGCTTCTTCCTGCTCCGCGGCCGGCTCTGGCAGCTGCACCTCGGTCTGGACGACTTCTGGCTTTACGTGGGCTGTCTGGTCTTAAACTGCTTGTTCCTGGACTTCTGGCTCTACAACGACGTGCTCTTGGACCTCGAGTTCTACAGCGACTGGCGCTTGCACTTCTGGTTCTTGTACTACCTGCTCTTGCTTTTCTGGCTCTTGGACGATTTACTCTTGGACTTCAGCTTCTTTAACGATTTACTCTTAGACTTCAGCTTCTTGGAAATTATTTGGCATTTCTGAATTGTCATCAGGACGAATAACAAATAAAACACTATCTTCTTCAATAACGAATTGTTCCTGAGCTTTGTCTTCTTCAGCAAATTGTTCTTGAGCTTTGTCTTCTTCAACAAATTGTTCTTGAGCTTTGTCTTCTTCAGCAAATTGATCTTGAGCTTTATCTTCTTCGATAAAGAATTGTCACCCCACAAAATCTTGAGCTTTGTCTTCTTCGATAACGAATTGTTCTTGAGCTTTGTATTCTTCAGCAAATTGATCTTGAGCTTTGTCTTCTTCAGCAAATTGATCTTGAGCTTTGTCTTCTTCGATAAAGAATTGTTCTTGAGCTTTGTCTTCTTCAGCAAATTGATCTTGAGCTTTGTCTTCTTCATAAAAATTGATCTTGAGCTTTATCTTCTTCGATAAAGAATTGTTCTTGAGCTTTGTCTTCTTCAGCAAATTGATCTTACCCCACAAAACGAGCTTTGTCTTCTTCGATAACGAATTGTTCTTGAGCTTTGTCCAAAAAACACCTTCTTCAGCAAATTGATCTTGAGCTTTGTCTTCTTCAGCAAATTGATCTTGAGCTGTCTTCTTCGATAAAAACACCCCAAACGAATTGTTCATGAGCATCTTCTTCAGCAAAACACCCAAAAAACACCCCAAACAACACCCACAAATTGATCTTGAGCTTTGTCTTCTTCAACAATTGTTCTTGAGCTTTATCTCTTCAATAACGAATTGATCTTGAGCTTTGTCTTCTTCAATAAAGAATTGTTCTTGAGCTTTGTCTTCTTCAGCAAATTGATCCTGAGCTTTGTCTTCTTCAAACGAATTGTTCTTGAGCTTTGTCTTCTTCAACAAATTGTTCTTGAGCTTTGTCTTCTTCAACAAATTGATCTTGAGCTTTGTCTTCTTCAACAAATTGATCTTGAACTTTGTCTTCTTCAATAAAGAATTGTTCCTGAGCTTTGTCTTCTTCAATAACGAATTGTTCTTGAGCTTTGTCTTCTTCAGCAAATTGATCCTGAGCTTTGTATTCTTCAAACGAATTGTTCTTGAGCTTTGTCTTCTTCAATAACGAATTGTTCTTGAGCTTTGTCTTCTTCAGCAAATTGTTCTTGAGCTTTATCTTCTTCAATAACGAATTGTTCTTGAGCTTTGTCTTCTTCAATAACGAATTGATCTTGAGCTTTGTATTCTTCAACAAATTGATCTTGAGCTTTATCTTCTTCAACAAATTGATCTTGAGCTTTGTCTTCTTCAATAAAGAATTGTTCTTGAGCTTTGTCTTCTTCAGCAAATTGATCCTGAGCTTTGTCTTCTTCAGCAAATTGATCTTGAGCTTTGTCTTCTTCAATAAAGAATTGTTCCTGAGCTTTGTCTTCTTCAGCGAATTGTTCTTGAGCTTTGTCTTCTTCAATAACGAATTGATCTTGAACTTTGTCTTCTTCAATAACGAATTGTTCTTGAGCTTTGTTTTCTTCAATAACGAATTGTTCCTGAGCTTTGTCTTCTTC